>PVKH010029268.1:0-12686 GCA_004027955.1 Chaetophractus vellerosus | reverse complement strand
TTTATAATGGTTTGAGTTTGATTTAATTATGAATTCCAAAAATATAGATTAGATTATGTTTGTAAACTAATCTGTTCATCTGGGCATGATTAAGTTATGAGTAGGGCGTTAACTGCCACGTCAGTGAGACGTTGAGCCCCACCCCTCGGTGGGTGTGGTCTCAAGTATAAAAGGCTAGACAAGCCGCAGGCAGCAGAGCAAGCGGATTGAGAAAAGGAGATTTAGAGAAGCAGAGCTTTGGAGAAGGAGACTTGAAAAGCAGTTCTGATGCTGGAGTGAGCCGTTCGCCCAATAGTCTACAGCTGGCCTTGTGGAGAGACGCAAAGCATAGAAAGCCTCATGGTCTACAGCTGAACTCGTGAAGGAAACAGAAGCTAAGCCCGGAGAGAAACGCAGCCCCAGGAACAGAGGAACACGGAAGCCTGAACCCTGGAGACGTCGGCAGCCATCTTACTCCAACACGTGAACTTTGGTATGGGAAGAAATTTATGCTTTGTGGCCTGGTGGCTGTAAGCTTCTACCCCAAATAAATACCCTTTATAAAGACTGACCAATCTTTGGTATATTTTCAAAAGGCACGCCTGTGGCTGACCAAAACACCATTAAAAAAGACAAAGTATTCTCTGCCTAGCAAAGCTAGTTGTAGCCTGAGGCAAATTGTTTAACCTTGCTTGTATCCCAGCCATAAGTATGAATTCAAGTGCTGTGCAGCCTAATGGAATATAAAGTTTGCAAAACTCTTTGAAGACAGAGAGTGCAACTTAAATATTAAGTATTTTGAATAAAATATCCATTTAGGAAGGAACTCTGCATTAGCATTCTATGTGCCTTAGCTAGTGGTTAAAACCTGGTAGAAATGGTTGTCAAAGCTTCATTACAGAAGGGACCCAGTTGTTGTTCACTTAAAATGGAAAAAAAAAGAACAAAGGAACAAGCCCAGGGAGTAAACACCATAAAGGCATTGGCTGGGCTCAGAGAGCAATCCCTGAACTAAAGAAGGCATCATTTACTGGAATGGAAAAATATAGGGCCAGGAAATTGCTCAGAGGTCTCTGGTCTTTTCCTGTGCACATGGAGTTGCACTGTGTTGGCTACGTTTTGGATCCGAATCTAAGTTTTAGAAATAGCCTGAATTGTGTCCTTGGATAGGGAGAGGGTTGTGTGAAGTATTTGCGTGTGGTGGGGGTGGTAGTGGAGGAGGTGGGGAGGATGTTGGGAGGAGCCATTTAGGTGCAATGAAATTGATTGCCCTCTGGAACCTTAACAGACAGCTATCAGAAGTGAGCTGGGGAACTGGGAAGCTGGCCTTGGCTTAGAGACCCTCCAAGTCTTCTGAACTAGATCCAAGGTAGAGCCAAGTCTGCCCCACTGACAATACAGGCCAGTTCTGCATGTTCAAGTTGGATGGCTGGTTTCAAGCCTGTCTATTTTTCAGGAGCTAGAAAAATTCAGCAAATACTTACTGGGCAACAACCCAATAAGTTGTTACAATAATCCAGGAAGGACATTGTTGTGGCTTGGACCAGGGTAAGAGAAGTGGAGGTGGTTGGATTTCAGATAGACATTGAAAATAGTCTACAGAATTTGCTAATCCATATACTAGGTATCCAGGTGAACTGTCCAGGAGTTCATTAGTGAACTCTGAAGGAATGATGATAAGGGGTGTTCCCTCTCCACTCAAGAGGTTTAAAAAAGGAGAAGAGACATAGCTAAAGCTGGTGAGATTCTTGTGGGTTCAACCAGCTCGTCTTTCTTCCTTTGTTCCCTTCCTGTTATTGAGGGTCTCTTACGTGCCAGGTGCTGTGCTGGGATATAATGGTGAACATGATCTGAGTATCCCTCCTCCCCAGCCCGCCCCCCATCCCCGCAGACCGAACAGTCTACTGGGGGAGTCAGACATTAAGTGAATGTCACACAAATAAATGTAAAGCGACTATTTTGATGTGTACTATGAGTGTCAAAATTCTCACAATTGCCTTGGTCAGGAGGTCCTGAGGAAGGGATGCTTGAGTTGGGATCTGAATAAATATGTGTAAACCAGGCAAAAAAAGGGAGGGTATGGGCACAGTGTTCCAGGTAATGGGAATGGCATGTACAAAGGTCCTGAAGGAGGGGAGAGCATGCTGTGTTTGAGGAACTGAGAGAAGACCAAAATGAGTAAAATGCACAGCGCTGAGGGAACATAGGCAAGATGCAGTTGGAGAAATGGATGGGGGTCAGACCATATCAGGTTTGTAGGCCAAGTATGAGCTTTGAACTTTATCCTAAGATCAATGGGAAGCGACTGGAGGCCTCCAGGTAGGGGAATGAAGGGGGGCATACTTGCCTGTTGAGGACATCCCCATGGCTGCTGCGTGGAGACTGGATTACAGGAATTGAACAAGAGTAACGGGAGACACTGATGAGGCAAGTGCAGCAGTTGAGGTGAGATGGTGGCTGCTTGGACCAGGGAGTTTTGTTGTGGAGGTCATGATGAGGATAAACGCGGAGATGTGAGAGATATTTAGAAAGTAAAACTTGATTTTGGATTGGCCATGAGGGTTGACAGAGAGGGAGAGTTTGGGAATAATTTCTATTGCTTTTTGAAAAAATATCTGTACAACTGATTATAAGAGTCTCCTACTTGTAGAACTCATCTATTTATATTAGACCAAACTAAGGGGAAGTTAGAAAATTAATTTTTCTACAAATCTTTAAAAACGAAGATTTGCTGTAGGATGGTTTGGTGTCCAACCTTACCTGAAAGCGAGGGGTGGGATACATGACTCCCCAGCCCTCTTCAGCCCAGGACCTGCTTGTGTAATGAATTAATGGAATCCTGCACTTATAATACAATTTCTAAACCAGCACTGTACAATAGAAACATTATATAATGCAACACAAATGTAACTTTATATATGCTTGTAGCTATATAAAAATAAAAAGAAATGGGTAAAATTAATTTGTATAATAAATTTTGTTTAATCCAATAAGTCAAAAATATTCTTTTTCCAACATGTAATTAATAGAATAATTATTGTGATATTTTATTCTCTTCTTTTGTTCTAAGTCTTTGACATCCAGTGTACATTTTTAACAATACAGCATATCTCAATTCAGTCGAGTCACATTTCATGTGCTCAAAAGTCACATGTGGCTAGTGACTACTAAATTAGACAGCACAGCTCTCAACCATCCAAGCAGACTCATGGGTCATAAATCTATGCACAGAGCACTGGAAATATAGTAATTCTATAGTAATTTAGAAAACAAACAATTAATATATAGTAACTTAGAAAATCAGTAATTAGTAGAGCCTCTTCAATTTTAAACTTGAATATCTGGTCATTAATTAGCTGTGTTAATTAGAGGAAGTCTGTTTATTACACCAAGCCTCAGTTTCCTCACCTATACAATGAATGAGTGTAGTGGTGCTGAATAATGTGTAATGTTCTTTTCAGGCATAAAAATCATTGACTCCAGGTCAAGGAGTCTCTTTATTTTAATTGTCATAGGAAAGAGACCTTTTCTTCCAAACTTCTAAACATTTCTATTATACATGAAAGGTAGACAGTTGACTGATTTAATAGCAAACTGTCAAAACTCCAAGAATGGTTTTCATTCTGGGGCAAAAAAAGTGGGATTTGTCTAGGAAATTTGAATATTGATTGGATATTTAATGATTAAGGAAACATTAGTGAAATTTTAGGTGTAATATAGTATTGTGGGCTGTGTTTTAAAAAAAAGCCCATGTTTAATAGATATATCCTGAAACATGTACAGATGAAATAATATGATGTTGTATATTTACCTCAAACTAGTCCTAATAGAGAAGTAGGATAGTGGGTGGGGTATAAATGAAACAAGATTGGCTATGAGTTGAAACTGTTATGAAACATGATTCCTTACATTAGTCTCTCTAATTTTATATAGTTTGAATTTTCCCATAATAGACAGTATATTTTTAAAGGTAGATTTTCATACTTTCTTGGGTCCTACTACTGGTAGGATTTTCAAATGTTCCTCTTATATACTGTTAATTCTTCATGGTACAAATGAAAAAGCCTGCTCGAGTGTCAGGAACACATGATTCATATTTAAAACCAGAGTGAGGTGAAACCCTGGCACAAAATTCCCATCCCTGTTGAATTACCTTTGGTGGTATTAGTGGTATCATGCCTTTGCCTTCTCATCCTTCCCTCTGATAGCGGTTTAGGAATCAATATTCATAAGAGAAAGACTGGGCCCCTGTGATCCAAGGAGAGCCTTGGATGTCCCCAGAGCCCCAAGTGCAAAGGGAGCATGACAGTGGATCATTGGCTTAGACAAAGCACTCTGCAAACACTGAATTAAATTCTCCAGTACATTGGTGGAAAAGAGTGCAGATGTTTGGCCCGCAGGCATAATGAAGGCTGCTTCTCCAGCGTATGTATTATAGAGCCCACATGCTATGGAGATGGCAGGGGCAGAGCAAGGAACTCAGAGGGAATGTGACCTCAAAGGCCAGGAGGCCTAGCACCTGGGACCCGCAGAGGGAGATGTGTGAGTAGACATCACTTGTCCTCCCAGGTTGCCTGGACATTGTCTAAATTTCCGGCATATTGCTCTCTTAAAGTCAACGAGAGCTTTCTAGCCCTTTCCTGTCCACTGCTCTCTGAAACGCCATGATGGCAACGAGGAGGCTGGCCTGGACTCCAAGTTATCGCCCCAGGCATTGTGAGGAGTAGAAATGTACATTGAGAACACAGGACAACCTGGGAGGGGCACATGCCTTCAGGCATCCTTGCCTGGCACACACAGCTGTCTTGGCTTCCAATGGGTGCTTGATCTTACACCAAGAATTAAAGAGCAGGCACTCGTTTTAACTCCCAAAGGAAGACTATGTGTTAATGACTTTTTAAAGCATTGTCTACACAGAAAGTGAACAGGACTCAGGCTGAGAATGTTTTTCTTTTGCATTTTCATCCGCCAAAGGAGTGTTGAGCTTGGGGCACCAACATACGGCATAAATGCTAATTTTAAGGAAAATCTGGCACACTCAACGTGCTAAACGGTGCTACTTTCTTCACATGTGATACTTGGCTACAGCGATAGTAATACAGTGCCAAATTTCCTTAAATGTCAGGCATTTTAAGAAATGATTTCTGAGAATTCAAAATTATACAAAAATTAAAAGGGAATGCTACTGGGGTGTTTCCAAATAAAAGAAATTTGAGCCCTGGGGGAAAACAAGGCAACAGCCACCCAGGAGGCTATGATAGACCACTAGTTGAAAGCCAGGCATCAGCAGAGTGCTGTTTGAACTCCTGAGCAATGTATCAAAATTCCATAGTGCATTAACCAGATTGTAGTCTGTAGCAACAAGAGAATGTTCAAATCTTTGGGGTGGAAGGAGCTTTGATGGTTTTCTTTGAGGACTCCCCTGACTGGTGGCAGACTCATTTATGTTAAGTCAGATGAACAGGTGAGAATTACTCCAGAGAAAAAGATTCCCCATCCATCTCAGAAAATTCCAGCATTTAGTAATTCTCTTGGTCAGCACAATATGATATGGAAATATGTTGAGCCTGGAGCCCTACACTTGTTCCTACTAAATTTCCCTGGACTACTTTAGTTTATCAAGCTTACCCCAAATTCAGATCCAACTCTTTTCCTTTGGCTCATTATCATCCACACACTCTTGCGGTATCCTTTGCTAGATCATCGTCCACATCATGGATAAAAAGCTCACTTCGAGATTGCTTGGTCTCTGTTTATAAGTCCAGATTTCCCCCTGTAACAGAGGGAAAGATGTAATGGTGTATCTTCCCAATGGTTTCATAAAACAGTGCAGGGGGAGAAGGAAATTGGAAACAATGGAATAGTTTACAAGGTGATACAATGAGGAGGTAATGTACGAACTAAGATTCCAGCAATTTGGGTTTTAGAACTTTAAAATCCTTCCTCCTTGTGCCTCTGCAGGTGGAAACATGAATAAAACCTGAGCTAGATGATATCTGAAACCCTTCTCCGTGCTCTAAACATTCTGCAATTGATTCTTTTCATCTTACAGGGTTTTTGTGAGGACTGCATGTGATAATGGGTATGAAATTGTTTTGAAGAAGTTATCTCAGTGTAACTTACTACGAAAGCATGAAACAATTCTTTCTATACATGTGGGAATGGTTAGGTCAAGTAACAGGAGATTGATTCAGTAATGTCAGGAGGAATAATGAAAGGAGCCATACATGGTAAAAAGATACATTTAGAGAAATGAGTACTTTAAGTATAAATTACCTTTCTGGAAACAATTTAGCAATATATATTAAGACCTTAAAATTCATACCCTTTGACTCAATGATTCTATTTCTAGAGAATCTAATTTAAGGAAGTAATTAGAGACTCAAAGATTTATGAACAAGATTGCCTACTGCAGTATTATTTGTATATTGAATAGAAATATATAGTAAATAGTGATGCTGTAAAAGAAAATATATTCCTGCATAGTAAAAGATTTGAAAGAAGTAAACCAAAATATTAATACAGTTGCTCTCGGTGGTGAGATTATTATTTTAATTCTTTTCTTTAAAGCTTCCAGCGTTAAATTTTACAATGGTAATGAATATCCATTATTTAAAGGTCATGTGGAATTGTTCTCTTCATCTAATTCTACTGCCAACTCACATTGTCCTTATAGACACCTTGAGCCAGTAGCCAGGTTCTCCCTACTGGTTTTTTGTCTTTCTTCTTGTTCTTCCTGCACCAAGATGCTGAATTGGCTTTACATCAAGCCTATCACTTGCCAGTGGCCTACATGGCACCGAGAAAGCTGAACTACCAGTCAGTTTTAGTGTGTCCACGTACAGTGCTCATCCTTTCCTGAAATTCCCACACACCCTCTCTTCAAATGAAGTTCACAAGATGTGAATTGGCTCAGGACTCATTTCCTCTGGGATAGCGTATACCAAGGGATGTTCTTAAAGTGTGGCTTGCGTGATTGTCCCCAAGAAGTTCTAAGGTAAGAGTATTCTCTGCACACACTGAATTTCCTATTAGTTCTTACAGAATAGCCATTTACTATGAAAACCCAAAGGTTTTAGTATGTAAAGGCAATTCTGTAAACTCTGGATTGAATTTGCTCATATTTTATCATCAGTTGGATCCAAATGAGTTACCTCTTACCAGGTGAGATCCTCAGTAGAAAGGTGTTTTGTTATTTTATTTAAACCATTATTGACTCGTTCAGGTTAATTCCATCTTAAGTTAGCCTCACCATTTCTTCTGTCAGTGAAAATGAGGATGAAAACTTCAAGTGGCCATTTCCCAAATGCCTCATTAAATAATGCTATCAAATGCACCATCTTTTATAAGAAAGCCAAAAAAAAGGCTAATAATCTAACAGAATCAGCCTGTTCCCAGTGAGAGAGAGAGAGAGAGAGAGATCAACAGAATCAAGTCATTACCCACCACTCAAAGTAAAAAACTCCAAGGAAGAGAAAATAGGTTATGGGTGAGCACTTCAAAGAACTCTTTCTTTTGCCAAATCTTCCAGGGAAAATAGTCTTTACCCAGAATCTTCTAGATTCTCTTACAATGCTTAGGCTCTCAGTTTAGGCTCCTCAGTAGGTTAATTGGCTTTCCCTCACTACCTCATCGATTTGTCACACAATTCTTTTCCAATTTAGATTCAGTAATTTCTGCATACGTTTACATCGATTTGGAGACTGTGTTTCACACTTTGGTTTTAGTATCTACTCATGAAATGTCATCTTCATTAGAATGATTTAGTTTCATAAATGGATTTTTCTCCTGGGAGATTCTGCCTTAGATTTCAGGCCTTGCATACCTCATTCCAGATGTCGTTGCAAATTAATTTTGCAGTTGGTGGGACTGCTCCATCTTCTTCTCCTAAATATATCTATTTCTTTCTTCCTTTGTTCAAATTCTCGGAACTGAAATCTTGGCTATATTTATATATGTTTTCATAAATTTTACATCTGAAATTCAGTCCAGTCCTTGCCTGCAGTTCTCTAAACTGCCTCAGGCAGGTGCATATTTCCATACAGAGAGATTACGCCAACACGCGTGTGCACACACATATATGCACAGCATAAATACGGCAAACGTGACCTTCTATGTTTGGTCTAGACATGCTCATTACTGATGATTTCACGAGAATTGGATGCCTGATGTTACTTGAAACTAGCCAAAAGTATTTTTTATTCATTGTTTGTATAGTTTTTGTGAAACACCTTTTGATGATTTTTGCCCAGTTTTCCCCTTTAAGTAGTCACTCTCCTGGTTGATTTTTAGAAGCTCTTAAATATTAAGTAGTACTAATTCTTTCTCATATGTTGCAAATATTTTTCCAGTTTACATTTCCTTTTTAATTTTATGTGATTTTTGACATAAGGGAAAATTTTTTCTTATGTAATCAAACGATCCAGTTTTCCTAGTTTCTAACTTTTAGCCAAAAGGGTTTAAATGGTTACATGTGTAAGGCAAAGACATTACAGCCTTCTCCACCAAGGAGTTGGAGCTGGCAACTTTGAACTAAATGTGGCACAATGTTCTCTGCCAAGTCATTGAAACAATGGGACAGGGCTTAGGTCTGGGAGAAAGGGTTGGATCCACACTCATCCCGAGGAGGAAAAGCCCATTTTGAAACTAGAAGAATAGAGGTAGGAGGAATGTCTCTGGGAAGGAAGGCTCTGTATAGGGTGATGGTGATGAAACTTAGGATGTGTGTGTTTAAGAGTCATTTGCGTGACCAGAAATTAGATGACTATTCTGTAAACTTTTCCAAGTTCCTGAGATTTGGGCTGGTTTCAGGGGATTTTGGGGCTAATTTCTCCCCGGACCTGGGCAGTTTGAATGATTCAGTGGCTGGGGTCCCCTGGGTATGGGGAAGCCCTTTTGGTGACCAGCAGTGTAGTGAGGAGGCCAAAGGGCCTGCCTCACGGCCACAAGGACCAGTTCCCTGATGGATGCCACCACTGTATATTTGCAGAGTGTTTGCATACTTTGCAAAGAGCTTTCCCATATTCTACCTGGTAAGTAGGTAGGTTGCCCCAACAATACCTGTTCTCATTTTTTTTTTTTTTTTGGAGTAGAAATATAGAGAATCTCAAATTTAACTGACTGCCACCACTCACTTGGTGATTGAGTTATCAGGCAAGACGGGGAGCCCAGGCTCCCTGGTTTCTGGTGAGGTGCATGGTCCCCTACAGAGGGGCAGTGCAGTGTAACAGGTGATGTGCAGGCAAAGGAATCCCGCACATCTGCGGTGAAGTACCAGTCTCAGGCAAAGTAACTTCCCCTCTGAGCTTCTAGTTCTCTCTAGAAAGTGGGAATGGTAGCACCTGTCTTGCAGGGCTGATGTGGGGATTCAATGAGATAATGTTCCATTCCTTCAATTATTTTATCTCTTTGGTATTGGATGCTTTTATAAGGCAGCTTGAAACTTGTGTGGAAGGAGTGGTGTGTAAAGATACTCTGAGGAAATGGGGAAGCGTGAAGCGCCTCTGCACAGAGCTGGCACAGAGCGGAGGCTGCGTGAACGGCATTCCTCTTCCATGGTGCAGCTTACAGACCCTGGAGAGCAAAGGTGTGCTTGGAGGCTTCTGCTGCGGGGACTTTGTTTGGTTTTATGATCCCACTCGTCCAAATGCCCTTTGGCATCATAACACTTAGAGTGTTGCTGGCACCGAGGAATAGGACTCATTAAAACAAAACAAAACACTCCTCAATTATTTAACCAGTGGGCCATTGTATAATTGGGCTTGAGTATTTGCAGTAGCTCATATGTAAATGTAAAAGAACCTGGGAAAGGGTTATTGAACTTAAAGGATTCCAGCAACATGCCTCAAGGGAGGGATGAGAGTCATGGCTAAGAGCAGATATCAGCAAACTATAGCAGGCAGGCCAAATCCAGCTTGCCACTTGTTTTTGCAAATAAAGTTTATTTGGAACACAGCCACTCCGGTTGGCTGCTTTCATTACAGCAGCAAAGTTGAGTAGTTGCAACAGAGACTGTATGCCTCCCAGAGCCAAAAATATTTCTGTCTGGCCCTTTATAGTAAAACATTGTCAGCCCCTGGCTAAGAGTTGCTACTCCCAGGCTGTGTGACCTTAGATGAGTCATTTATATATACTGTGCCTCAAATTTATTATCTGGAAAATAGGTTATAATAATAGTAGTGATTAAACGAGGTAATTCATATAAAAGCCTTAGATTTTGCCAGTCCTCTATAAATGATAGCTATCATTATTATTACTACTGTCATTGGTTTATAGGAAACTTTGGGTAAAACACCCACCCTGACCCAAGAACAAAAACTTACTTGTTCAATCCCAGTTTTAAAGGTCCCACCTGAGAAGATCAATAAAGGCTTAAATAGCCACCTTTCCCTGCCACAATCATGGTTTCTTAAAATCAGCCATTTCAATGGCATTGGCTCAGCTTCCAGGATATTCAAAGCATATTCTACCTTTCCTCCACACTTAAAGTAGGCATTTAGAGCAACATAATTGAATATTTTCAATAGTCTGTGTACCCTATTTGGGAGAGTGGGAATTGAATGAGGCATTTTGTTGGAATTAAATGTCAAGAGTACCAGCTGCTTCTTTCTAAAAATATGAGCTCCATATTCCAAAAAGGTGTGAACCATCAATCAAAGCACAAGGAAGGGAAGATTTTGCATTTACTTGTTTGTTGTTAAGAAAAAAAAAGTTTTTTGTTTTTTTTTTAAAGAAAACCAATCTTTTGACAAATGGCATGGAAAACCATTAAGGTAATTGACAAAACAATAGCCCTACTTTACCTCCTAAAGATGGTGGGAAATGCTTCTCAATGTAAAGAAGAAGTCTTGTCCTACAGCCCAATCAGCCATGGAGGTGATTTCCAAGAGAGAAGTGAAAAAAACAAACAAACAAAAAAAAACCCACAGCCCAACCTTTCAGAAGTATCATAGTCATGCAAAGAGAAAACCTTCTCCTGCCCTCTTCCTCATTGTCAATCTCTTCATTTAGAAGAACCATCCCTATGGGTTGATGCACAAGGCCTTAGACTGGGATGATGGCCAAAGAAAAGGAAAGGTGTGGGGAGGGTTCTCCAGCCCAAGACTCATTTGCACACAGATAGTGGGCTTGTGACCCCACCACCACCACCAGGGTACAGCATGACCTGCTCAGGATCCTTCCTTCCCTTTGTGGATCGGAGATGAACTGGGATTAAAACACCAAATAAAGAAGTCATCACAATTCCCAGGCTAAGGATCATTATTCAATAAAGCAGATTTCTAATTCCGCCTAATTCCCAAAACGGCCATTGCCACAGACTGTGCTTTATCATGTCGGCCTTGGTATAGAGAAGAATCTTTTCTTCACACTCAGGTTGCATCACTGGTAGCCTGAGTGGGCGGAGGAAAGAGAGGAATGCCTGAAAGTCACAGGGTTTCTTCCATCAGAATCCCTCCTCTACCACCCCGTGCTCCCCTCTTCTCCCCTCTCCCCACACACTTCCCCTTTCTGTATAGACTTTGTCATTCACATTCAGCACAGGCTTACTGAGCACCTTCCTACAGTAGTTCTCAACCCTGGGTGCACATGAGAAGCACCTGCAGAGCTCTTAAAAAGCACCAATGCCAGGCCTTACACCCAGAGATCCAAGAGTAATTGAGGTCTGGGGAGAAGCTTAGGTGTTGTATGGGGGTGATGTATGTTTAAAACCTCCCCAGGAGAGTCTAACATGCTGACCTATTATGTGCCAGGCACTCTTCTAGGTAGTTACAGCAGCGAATATGTGATCTCACAGAGTTTATATTCTGGTGGGACAAGACAGATAATAAATGAATGGCCAAGCTATTTTCTGATCTTGCAACCAGGAAAATAAAACTTGGGTCTTTGAAAGAGAGAGCTAGGGGATGGGGGAATTCACAACTTTAAATAGAGTGGCCGGGGTATCAGCGGTGTGGGGTCACGTTCTTCTGCTTTGCTTGTGGTAAACGCTATTAGAGCTCAGGGCTAGGGACTGGACCACAGTCAGACATCTGCATCTTGTTCAGGCCAGTTAGTATCACTCTGTTCCGTGAGCACAGGTTCTGATAGACCATGGGAGACCCTGACCAGACAGGTCAGCCCAGATCAACCACTGTAACAGGAAGCCACCTCAAAAAGCAGCTTTACCCTCAGTGGTTGAGTTTCAGAATGCCTTTGCCCTCTTCCCCTTTGACCGACAGCTAAATAAATATCAAATAGGGAAAATCTTGAACAATCCTGTGGTTTTAAATTGTTATTCCCCTGAGTCTCCTCCATTAGTGAAGACTTGCCTGACCACCCCACTCTGATGTGATCTCCTACTGCCAGCATTATTTATTGAACACAATTTGCTGATGTGTAATAATGATACCATTAAAAGCAGCTTGAATTAAACTTACTATGGGAAGGGACTCTGTAAGATACATGTGTTAGCTCATATAACCCCACAGCCAACCCAAGGCAGACGTTAGTAGTCCTATTTCATGCGTGGAAAACCAAAACTCTGAAAGACTAAGGGAATCTGTGACCTTCTGATCTCTTGCTGGTTCCCCCAATTAGCTGGCAAGTTCCCTGAGGAATAGCAGTGTATCTTACACATCTACGCAGGAGACTCCCTCTTCTCCCTACCCCTCATGGGCCTTGCTTGTCATGGGCAAGAAATACATCAGGGATTAGTCTGTGAAGGCAGC
>PVKH010029267.1:0-12885 GCA_004027955.1 Chaetophractus vellerosus | reverse complement strand
TCCCTGTTCAATTGTTTCCATTCTTTTCTACATCTGTTCTTTGTAAGTTCACTTTCGGAGACCATGTCTTCAAGCTCACCAATCCTTTCTTCTGCCTCCTCAAATCTGCTGTTACATGCCTCCATTGTATTTTAAATTTCATTTATTACACTTTTCTTTCCCATAAGCTCTTCTCTTTTTCTATGTATGCTTTTAAATTCTTCTTTGTGCTCAACCAGTTCTCATTAATATCCTTAATCTCTTTAGTCATCTCATTGAATTTATTAAGAAGATTTGTTTGAACATCTATGATTAGTTGTCTCAACTCCTTTATGGCTTCTGGAGGCTTATCTTGTTCCTTTAACTGGGCCATATCATCCTGTTTCTTGGTATGGATTATAAGTTTTTGTTGGTGTCTTGGCATCTGGCTTACTAGATATATTTATTCTGGGTGCAGTTTCTCTCTTTAGTTTAAAGCTTTCTTGCCTTTTCCCTGATGCTGGTTGTGTAGTAGGAGTCAAAGACGTCATTGGTGCTGTAAGCTGTGGAGGCTGAAGCTGCCTGTGTTGCCTCAGGAATTGATGATGCTTCTCCACCTTTCTCATCTGCCATGTTTAGGGACAGAGCTGTAGCCATGTGTAATAATCCAAGTTGTGCAGAACAAGCTGTCTGTAGTTGCCTGGAGAGTCTGATGAAGCTTCACACCCCTTCACACATCCCTACTTGGGGTGTGTGATGGAGCTGCAGGTGTTGGCAGGAATCTATGTTATGCAGGTCCAAAGTGACTGCAGTTACTCAGGTAGACTGACATAGCACCACCTATCCCTGCCAAGAGTGGAGATGGACACTCTGGAGTGCCCAACAATCTAATCCATGTGGCCAGATACTCCTGAAGTTGCCCTGAGAGGCTGAGGGATTACTGTTCCTTCTGCCTTTAGTGGGTTGGAATGCCCAAGAGTTCAGTCCATGTGGGCTGAAAGTTCCTGCCGTTTTCCAGAGAGGCTGAGGAAACACCAGCCCCTCCTATCCTATTGAGTGGTGGGGGTGGATCCATGGGTGCCCAACAGTTCAGTCCCTGCAGGCTGAAAGTATCCACTGTTGCCTAGAGAGGCTGAGGAAACATCAACCCCCTCCTATCCTATTGGGGGATGGGGATGGATTCACATGTACCCACCAGTCCAGGCCGTGCAGGTAGAAAGTGCCTGCAATTGCCCAGAAAGGCTGAGAAAACCCACCTCCCCTCCCATCCTTCTTGGGGGTGGGGATGGAGCTACAGGTGTCTGACTATTCAGTCTGTGTAGGCCAAAAGCTCCTGCAGTTACCCAGAGAGGCTGTGGAAACACAGTCCCTCTCTTGTCCTATTGGTGGTAAGGGTGGAGTCACGGGAGCCCAACAGTTGAGTTCTTGCAGGCCAAAAGTGCCTACAGTTGCCCTGAAGCCTGAGGCAGCACCAAACCCCTCCTATTCAGAGGTGGAGATGGAATTGAAGGTGTTCAACAAACTAGATGATGTAGGCTGAAAATGCCTGCAGGTGCCTGGAGAGGCCCAGTACACAGTTTTCCTCTTATCCTATTGGGGGCCAGGGATGGAGTCACAAGTGTCCCACTATTCAGCCTATTCAGCCGAAAGTGCCTGCAGTTATCCAGAGAGGCTGGTACAGGTCCCACCAACTTCCTCTCTGCAGGGGACAGGGCTGGAACCTAGGCTAGGGCTGCAATCCAATTTTGGTGGAAAGAATCTGGTCCCTAACTTCACTTTGATTTTCAGTCAGCCCTGCTTTCCCTCATGCTGGGGGCAGGATTAAAATAGTGGATACCAACCTCTTTCCAATTTGGACAGGTTCAAACTTCAGCTGTTCTTAGGATTATACTTTATCCAGCCAAATTTACTAATCAGTAGCTGAAGTCTGCCCAACCATCTCTTCCTCCCCGGTTTTTGGGAAATAGAGGTTCTAACTCTAGCCACAGAATAGCTCCCATGGCAGCTTGCGCCATGAGCACCAGCCTCCATGGCATGGAGTACTCTACTCATGAGTCTTCACTTCAAGGATGTTGCAGGATACTGGTCTCCTGGAGTCCCCAAACAGGAGCTTTAGATAGCTCTGGGTGATTACTAACTACCCTGTAGGATGAACTGACTTTTGGACCTCCTTACTCTTCTGCCATCTTACCCCTCCTGAACTTTGTCGTTTTTAATCCTGGGGCCCTGGGAAGAGAAATGAGCCATTTGCCTGATAGTTTGCAGCCGAGCAGATGAGAATGCCTGGAAAGAGACTAGCCCTATGCCGTCCTACAACTGAGATCGGGGAGAAGTTTGGCCCATGGAGCCTCAAGAGGAAGTCCAGGAAGGAGAGACCAGGCAGAGATCAATGACCATCTTGCTTCAACAAATACCAACTGACTTTGGTGAGAAGGCAACCTTGAGTTGGACTCTTTAGGGCCTTGTAACTGTAAGCTTTACCCCAAATAAAAACCCTTTATAAAATTCAACCGATTTCTGGTACTTTGCATCATCACCCCTTTTGCAGACAAATACAGAGCCATTCTGAATTTCTTTCACCTCCTTGAATCTTCCATATTTGTACATATTGTTCTCTCTGTTTGTGCTATTCTTTCCTTTCCTTTCTTAACTCACTTGGATAATCCCCAGTTATCCTTTAGGTATCAGACTGAAAGTCAATTCTATTTAGAACTATCTCTAAGCTAGATATCCTTTATGTGGGCTTCTGTAATACCCTTTACTCTCCCTATCATGTCTCACATCACAATTTAATTTACTTTAATGTCTTTCCTTATAAAATACAAACTCTGTTATGACAGAGGCCATGTCTATATCTTTCACAGTTGTAACCCAAAATATAACATCAAGCCAGGCACTTGGCAGGCACTTAATGTGCGAATGAATAAGTAAATGAATAGGGAATATGTTTTTACTACTAAACACTTGGAAAAAGAGCCAGAATTTTTGTACCTTTGGAGGTTGTGTCTAAATCTCAAGAATCTACTCAGTGGAAACAAATGAAGTCCATGGATTCTTTATATAGAAGAGTTTCAGGAAGCTCAGAAAGCCTAAACCCCAGAGAATATTTCCTATTTCTGAAATGTGAATAAAAGGGAAGCAAACAGTGACAGCTGAAACCTTATCAGCCAAGGCTCAGATTATCTTAGAACTTCCACTTCCAAGTAGGACACACTTAGCCTACCAGATGGACCACTCTGTAGAAAACAACTATAAAACCTGTACATAATACAAAAAGAGACTACCTGAGGATACTGTAGAATGGACAGAAGAAACAGACTCTGATAGAGAGGTAGTTAGCTCTACAAGTATATTCCCATCTTTCATGGCTTGTAGCCTGAGGCTAAGTTCAGACCATGTGGTGCACACAGTGGTAATAGAGACACATCTAGAAAAACTCATTCTTTCTAGTCTGGAGAACCAAAAGAATAAAGTCAAACATTAGACAAACTGGTGAATCACAAGGAAGAAAGAACAGAGAGTGATCCCCAAACTTATACCTATATTCAACCCTGAACACACTCAAAGAACAGACTCAAAGGAAGTCATTTAATGACAAAAGATCTGAATTGAGACTAGAGCAAATGCCCAAGAAACAGAGTTTGCAGTTCAAATCCAACAAAGATAATTACCTACTGAAACGAAACAATCTTCATTGGAAAAAACAAAAATCCAGAATCCTCAAAACTTAACTTTCATAATGTGTCAACTACAATCTATAATTATCCAATGAAAGAAAACCAGGAAAATAGAAAGTATTCTCAGGAGATAAGAAAATCAATTGAGTCTGATCCAGAGGTTAGCGTGATTTTGGATAGAACAAATAAGGATTTTAAAGTAGCTTTTATAATATCATAAATTAGATAAACCAAAACATGTTTTCAGTGAATGAAAATCCCAGTAAAAATATAGGAATCACCCAAAGTAAATAATAGAGAAATAAAAGATTGAAAAAATCAGAGATTCAAGAATTGATTAGATAATATCAAATAGTCTAATAATACATGTAATTGGGATAACAGAAGAAGAGAGAGAAAATGAGGCAGAAAAATATTTGAAGAAGTAGTAGCTGAAAATTTCCCAAATTTGATGAAATATAGAAATTTTCAGAAAGATGGTAAACAAACATGAAACACAATAAACAAAAAAAACCTGTGGTGAAGCACATCATAGTCAAAATATAGAAAAAGTAATGATGAGCAAATCTCAAAAGTAGGAAGAAAAAAATAATATATATTACACACAGGGGAACAAGGATGCAATTAAGTACTGACTTCTCCTCCAAAACCATGGAAACCAGAAGAGAGTGGGGAAATATCTTTAAAGTGCCAAATGAATTGTTTTCTAAACCTGTAAAACTAGGATTCTATATCCAGTGAAAATATCCTTCAAGAATTGAGGTAAATTAAAGACATTTTCATATTAAAAAAAAAAACTAAAAAGAGTTGTTGCTAGTATAGCTGCACTAAGAAAATTTTCTAAAGGAAATTCTTCAGATTATAGGGAAATATCAGGTGGAAACTTGGATCCTTATGAACAAATAAAAAGTTCTGGAAATGTAAAAAAAAATAAGTGCAAGTGCAAAAAATTTTCATTTTTTGCATTTTCTTCTTAATATCTTATAAAAATACATAGTATATATATATATATATATACCATATGTAGTGTAGATTTAGTATATATTACAAAGTGTACAAAATATTTAAAGCAAAAATTATTACATTATGAGTTAAAATTTTTGTAGATGCAATACAGAAAAGATTTATTGCATTAAGGACAGGTAAGAGATATGGACCTATAAGTTTGAAAGATTTCTGTATTTCACATAAAGTACTATATTTTTAACTTTAATACAAACATTAAAAAGTTAAGGACATATATTATAATCCTTAGGGCAATCTCTAAAAAAATGCAAAGAAGCATAGTTAAAATTCCAACAGGAAAATTAAAATGGAATTCCACAAAATATTTAAATAATTCAAACAAAAGGAAGGAAAGGTACAACAGAGGAACTCTAAAACAGAAAATTAGACAACAAAAAATAAAATAGGACTATATCAATAATTTTATCAGTAATTACATTAAAATTTAATGGACTACATGCTCTGATAGGAAGACAGAGATTATTAAATTGGATAAAATTATAATGTTGTCTTCAAGAAATGTCCTTGAATTATAATTATAATTATAATTACAAATATAAATATAAAGACAGATAATTTGAAAGTGAATGGACTGATAAGCATAAAAAGGCCAGAGTTTTATATGAATAGCATATAAAATACGCTCTAAAGATAAAGTCCTGCCAGATATAAAGAGGGACACTACTTAATGATAAGTTTTCATTAGTAAGACATAACAATCATAAATACATGTGCCCAATAACAGAATTTCAAAATATATGAGGCAAAATTTGATAAGATTACAGGGGAAAATAAATAAGTCTGCAATCATAGTTACATATTTCAACAATTGATAGAACAATTATACAAAAATAGCAGTAAAAGCAAAGATCTGAACAACACAATCAGCCACGTTGGTTTAATTGATTCCTACAGGACAATACACCCAATGAAAACAGACTACAAATTCATTTCAAGAACATATGGTACATGTCTTATCTTGCCAGCCCACTATGACAAAAACCACACAATGGGTTGGCATAACAACAGGAATTCATTGGCTCACAGTTTCAGAGGCTACATGTCCCAAATCAAGGTGTTGGCAAGGCCATGCTTGTTCCTCACACTCTGTAGCCTTCTGGTGCTGGCTTGCCACAAACCTTGTGGCTCCTTGGCTTGCATATCTACCTGCCAGCTTCCTGTAGTTTTTTCTAGGATTCTCTCTACATGGCCTCCAGTAATATGGATTGAGAGCCATTCTGATTCAGTTGGCCACACCTTAGCTAATAAATGATATCTTCAAGAGGTTCTGTTTTCAAATGATTTCACACCCACAGGAACACAGATCAAGATTAAGAATATGGCTTTTTTTGGGAGGAGGGAGGCATTTAGTTCAATCTACTATAGTACATTTACCTACATAGGCCATATTCTGAGCCATAAAAACAATGTCAATAAATTCCAAAAGATTGAAATCGTACAGACTAATGTTCTCTGGCCACAATCTAATTAAATAGGAAATCAGTATAAAATAACCAGGAAAACCAAAATATTTTCATGTTAAACATCACACTTCTAAATCATCATTGGGTAAAAAAAGAAGTTAAATCAAAAATATTTTGAAGTGAAGGGTAATGAAAATGTGACATTTCTAAATGTGTGTGCTGTAGCTGAAAAAAAATGCTTAGAGAGAAGTTACAGTTTCAGTGCTATAAATGGAAGGACTTTTATCATTGATATAAAGTCAGTGGCTACCAGAGGTTCTGAGGCGAGGGAGGGGGAATAATAGAGGTAGCATGGGGGCATTTCAGGACATTGGAATTGTTCCGCATGACATTGCAATGACAGATACAGGCTGTTATACACTGTGTCATAATCTATAAAATTGTGCAGAGCAGAGTATAAATTATAATGTAAACTATAGTTCATGATTAGTAGCAATACTTCAATATGTGTTCATCATTGTAACAAATATACCACACTAATGAAAGATGTTGTTAATGTGTGAAAGTGTGGAAGAAGGAGGGAGTGGGGCATATGGGAGTACTCTATATTTATTTTTATTTATTATTTTTTCCACCCTTATTGTTTGCTCTCACTGTCTGCTCTCTGTGTCAATTTGCTGTGTGCTTGTCTTCTTTTTTGGTTAGGAGGCACTGGGAACCAAACCTGGGACCTTCTATGTGGGAGGAAGGCACCCAATGGCTTGAGCCACCTCCGCTCCCCACTTACTGTGCCTCTCATTGTGTTTCCATGTTGTGTCTCTTTGTTGTATCATCTTGTTGCATCAGCTCACCATGCCAGCCCATCGTGTGAGCTCGCTATCTTGCTTGTCTTCTCTAGGAGACACCAGGAACCGACCCTGGGAACTCCCATGTGGTAGGCAGGCATCCAACTGCTTGAGCCACATCTGTTCCCTCCCTGTTTTTTTATGTAATGTTTATGTAATCTAAAGCTTCTTTAAAAATTAAAAAATAAAAAAAAGAAATCAATGAAATGGAAAAAAAAGCCAGAATGATTCTTTAAAAAGATAATAAAGCTGATCAACTTCTAGCCACATAGATCAAGATAAAAAGAGAGAACACACAGATTACCAAAATCAGGAATAAAAGAGTGTACAGATCCTACAGACACTAAAAGAATGAGAAGGAAAATTGTGAAAACTTTATATCAATAGATCTAACAACCCAAATTAAATGTGAAAAATCCCTGAAGCACAAAGAATCAGAAATGACCCAAGAAGAAAAAGAATATTTGAATGGCCTAAAACAGTGATATTGAATTTGTAATTTAAAATGTTCTCACAAAAAGGTTACAGACCCATGTGGCAGCACTGGTGAATTCCATTAAATATTTGAGGTTTAAATAATATCAATTCAATATGAACTCTTTCAGAAAATAGTGATCTTTTCCCATTACATTTTATGAGACCAGTTTTATCCAAATGTCAAAACCAAACAAAACATTATATGAAAAGAGATTTCAGGTCGATATTTCTAAAGAATGTAGATTCATATATTCTTAATAAAATATTATTGAGTCAAATCCAACAATATATTTAAGCATAATATATCATAATCATTGGATTTAATTCTAGGAGTGCATATATCCCCAGGTATAGCATCCAAAAAAATCAATGTAATTCACCATATTAGTAGAATGAAGGGGAAAAAAAACATTTTTATCATTTCGAAACATAATAAAAAGCATTTGACAAAATTTAACACCAATTAAAGAAAAAATGATAAGCAAATAGAAAATAAAGCAGAACTTCCTCAAACTGGTTATCTATGAAAAATCTACAGAAGCCGACTGGATAGCCCAGTGGATAGGGCGTCGGCATACCACATGGGAGGCCCCGGGTTCTGTTCCTGGGGACCTCTCCTAGCGGGCAGACCGCCTTGAGAATGGCAAGCCGCCATGGGCGGGCCAGAGCCGCCGTGGGCAGGGCAAAAAAGCTGCCACGGACAGGCAAAAAGCCGCCACGGGCAGGGCAGGTCGCCCGCGAATGGAGCGCAGCCAGCCACCCGCGAACTGAAAAAAGCCGGCCGTGATGGAAGCAGAAGCCGCCCACAAGCGGGGAAAGCCGCACCTGCGCAGTGACCAAGTCTCGGCGCGTCGCCGCAGCGGGGGGGAAGGGGAGCTATGTAATAAAAAATAAATAAATCTTTAAAAAAAAAAAAATGAAAAATCTACAGCTAATCAAACTCAGTGGTGAAAGCCTAAATGCTTTTAACCTAAGATCAGTAAAAAGGCAAAGATGTGCAGTCTCACAACTATTTAAAAGTGCATCGATAGTGTTGAGTGCAATATGTCAAGAAACAGAATTGGAAAGCATAAAGATTGAAAAGGAAGAAGTATTTGCAGATAATATGGTCATAAAAGTAGAAAACCCTAAGGGATATAAAATAAATCTGCTAAAATTTATAAGTGAATTTAGTAAGGTTTCAAGATAATAGGTTGATAGGCAAAAATCTATTGCATATCCAAATACTACCAACAAACACCTAGAAAATGAAATTTTAAAAACTTTCCATCTATAACACCATCGAAAAATAATCAGGGATCAATTTAATGGAAGATTGCATTACCTATAAACTTAAAATTATAAAACATTGCAAATAAATTTTAGAAAAAAACATTTTAAAAGAAATTACTAAACTTATTTAAAATGTATATGGAAAAACAAAGGACCTAGACTAGCACCCCAAAATTTGCAATAAATAATAAACTAGGAAGTATTATACAAGCAGTTCCAAGACTTACTATAAAGCTACATTATTCAACAGAGTGTAGTATTGGCATAAGATTAGATATATAGATCAATGGAACAGAAAGTAAAGAAATAGGTCCCCATGTATGTGAGCAATTAATTTTACAAAGATGGCAAGGTAATTCAATGGAGAAAAGATTGCCTTTTCAATAAATGGTACTGGAACAACTGGATATCTTTATGGAAATAAGTGAATGTTGACCTTACATCATATCATATATAAAAATTATATTAAATGAATCATAGAGTCTAATTATAGAAGCTAAAACTATAGAACATTTTAAGGAAAACAGAGGAGAAAATATTTGTGACATTTGGTTAAGCAAAGATTTCTTAAACAGGGCACAAAAAATACAAACTATTAAAATTTTGAAAAAATGGAGTTCATCAAGATTAATAGTTTCGCTCCTCACAAAGGATTGTTAACAAAATGAAAAGACAAGCCACAGACTGGGAGAAAATTTTTGGAAAACATTTATCCAACAATGGACTCTTGCCCAAAAGGGGAAAATAATATTGCAACTCAATAATAAGATACATAATCCAGTCTTAAAAACAGCAAAACATTTGAACAGACAAAATAATATATAGAATGTCCGGTAAACACATGAAAAGATGCTAAATGTCACTAGACATCATAATCATGCAAATTAAAACCACAGAAAGATATTACTTTTCATACACTAAAATATCTAGAGTTAAAAGGACTGACAATACCAGGCATTGGTAAGGATGTGGAAAAATGGAAATATATTTTCTGGAAGGAATGCAAAGTGGTACAGTTACTTACTTACCCTTACCATATGATCCAGCAATTCCATTCCTAGATATTACCCTACAGAAATGAAAACATATGTCTATACAAACACATTTATGTAAATATTTAGAGAAATTTTGTTCAAATAGCCAAAATATGAGAAGCAACCAAATTATCCATCAACAGTGAATGGATAAGCAAACTGTAGTGTCTATATTATGGAATACTACTCAGCAATAAAAAGGAGTGAGATATTAATAATTGCAACTACATGGATCAATCTCACAAATATTATACTAAGTGAGGAGCGAATGTGGCTCGAGCAGTTGAGCACCAGCCTCCTACATAGGAGATCCTGGGTTTGATTCCTTATGCCTCCTGAAAAATAAAACAAACAAACAAAACAAAACAACAAGCAAAACAAACAAAAAAATCAACTCAGGGAAGTCAATGTGGCTGAGCGCCGACTTCCCACATATGAGGTCCCGGGTTCATGTGCCCTTTGGCACATAAGAAAAAAAAGAAAATGGAAAAGAAAAAACAATTTATACTAAGTGAAAATATTCAGATACAAAGATTATTTATTGTATGATGTGATGTATATGAAATTCTAGAAAAATACAAAATTTTAGTTACTAAACCTTAAGACACTATATATGTATTTTTACTGTATGTGTAAGTACTATAGTTGTTAAAGCCTGAGGTCAGTGCTGGAGGCAGTAGATTGATTGCAAAATGGCAGAAGGTGAGGAAACGGATCTCTTCATGGATGGTGGTGTCAGTTATACAATTACCAAAGTTTATTAAACTGTGTGCTTTAAATAGGGGAAATTTTGTATGCAAGTAGCAACAAAACCCCTCCCCTCTACTAAAAATAATGAATTAACTTACTGTTGAAGCAATGTGTGGATTTGGAAGGAAGATGTAATATGTCAGCAAATATAGTCTACCTGTGGACTTATGAGAATTTTGCAATTGTGTCCAAATCTTCACTAATATAACCAGTGGCTGATGGGGTGGCGGGTGGGGGGTGGCATGGGCTGTCACCAATACCAGCACATTTGGATAAAATAAAAATTTAGTCTCAAAAATATTTTTCTGTGTTTGTCTTCAAGCTGTTTTATATGTCCCAGAGTATATAAATGAATCAATATCCTGAATGATTCAAGCAATAAAAGAAAGTAAATTAAAAAACACTCTGGCATTTATTAGCAGTTATAATAATAGAAAGGGTTGGAAAAATCAGTGTTTTCCTGACTGATCAATACTTCACGTTGTCAGTGCAGAATAAGCAGACTTGGGACAGAAGTCATGGGAGGGACAGCAGTGAGACTGGCACTAACAAGAAGAATTGAAAACAGGGAAGAGACTGGGAAGAGGGCCAGTGAAAGCGGAGGTGAAAGAAAGCCCCCATATCCCTGCAGAGTTGTGAAGACATGAAGTGGGAAGAGCAGAAGGGCTACAAGTGTAAAGCCCAGGGCATGATGTGAAATGGAAGGAAACCATGAATATTCCACCACTTTAATCTTCTCTGAATGACATTAAGTGCTGTAACTAAGAATAGCAAAACTCCTCCAGGTTTTTGCTCAAATTTACTCAAATGTCAATTCCCAATTAGACTTCCCTGACCTCTCTATTTTAAAATACTACCTCACTCCATTCCTTATCCCATTTTCCTGATTTAGTTTTCTCTATAGCACTAGTTACCATATGACATAATATTTGTTTTAATTTATTTGCTTTTTTAATAACTTTCTCTCCCTATTGTAATGTAGTGTCCATTATTTTATCTGATTTGTTAATTCTTGTATACCTAGCACTTGGAGCAGTGTGAAGATATGAATGAACCCAATTTTGTTCAATATCTTAGGACATACCAGGTAGATCTATAAGCATATATTGACACAATTCCATATTACTCCTGTAGTCAGAAATAGAGATGAGTGAAAACATGTTCTGACATTAATAGCTTGAAAGTTTTATTAGCGATCCCATAAGCATACTTTCCACTTTAACAAAAATGTCCAATGAAAAACAATTTCAGTAATGCCTCTTACCTGATAGTCAGACTTTCAACAACCTAAAATACATAAAACAGTAGTAGTTTGGATATTAAATCCTCCACAAAAAGGCCTTTGGCATAATGTCAGATATAGTTATCATAAAGTCTATATGCTTTATCTCCCAGGAGAGTATCAGAACTATTATCATTTCATGAAAACTTGAAATAATGGGTAAAGCTTAATTTACTCACAAAGCAATTTAGATTTTCTCATTTCTCCCAAGAAACCTTAGTTCTTCTTAGGCTATATGTAGGCCATAGGGGACAGCATACTGAGAATAGTCAGATGCAGAGAATCCTTATGAACTAAATTACTGAGAAGAGAAACAATCATCCTAAGAGGAGAGTCACAAAGGTAAAATAGGCATTAGCTATTTGAAGGACTTGGAATTGATTAATAACACACTGGGTTTGGCTAGGAATAACCAGAGCTGACAAAAGAGAAAGGAAAAGGCTGTAATTTAGGTAAGTCAACATTACACAAAATAAATAATACAAATTTTAGACATTGGAGAAGTAAATATCAGGGACATCTAGTCTTACATATCTCTTCTGTTTTTAGCAGTAGATTAACAAACTAAAAGAGATTCTGACTCTAATACTATTATGGGAATCTCCTATATTTTCGACATAACATTGCTATAGTCTAAAACTTTAAAAATAAAGTTTAAAAAAAAGGAAAAAATCAGATAAAAACTGTCTCCCATTAAAGTTTGTGATACATAAGGGAAATAATTCTGGAGGAATCAATAGCCAGGCAAGGAACAAAAAGGAAGAACTTAGAAAGAAGTGGGAGCCAGCGTTTGGATTCTGGAGACAAGTATAGTACGGTGTTAAAAAACATGGACTCTGTTGTCAGCCAGCTCACATTGGAATCCTGGCTCCGAAACTTAATGGTTGTATGACCTTAGGGAAATTATGGATTTTAAGTGTAACTAAATACACATTTCCCTAAGGAAAGAGTAACTATTTTATTTTTTTTTATTTTTTTTTAAAGATTTATTTATTTTATTACATATCTCCCCTCCCCCCTGCTGCGGTGACACGCCGAGACTGGTCACTGCGCAGGAGCTGCTTTCCCCGCTTGTGGGCAGCTTCTGCTTCCATTCATGGCCGGCTCTCAGTTCACTAGTGGCTGGCTGCGCTCCATTCGCAGGCGACCTGCTCTGCCCAT
>PVKH010029266.1:0-12686 GCA_004027955.1 Chaetophractus vellerosus | reverse complement strand
GGCAGGTCACCCACGAACAGAGCGCAGCCAGCCACCCGCGAACTGAAGCAGAGCCGGCCATGAATGGAAGCAGAAGCCGCCCACAAGTGGGGCAAAGCCGCCTGCGCAGTGACCTGTCTCGGCGCATCGCTGCAACGGGGGGAGACAAAGCGGACAGAGAGGAACACAGGAATGGACACACTGCAAGAGCAAGCAGAAGGGGGGGGGGCGGTAATAAAAAAAAGAAAATACCAGGCAGGAAAACAGGAAAACTGGATTTCAGAAAAGTTTGGAAACTGAAAATACATGGAAAATTTGTGAGAAAATGAAGGATATTGAGGATGTAAAGTGACCTATATCTCTATCATAAGCTTCGTAATTTGTAAATGTACATTCCGCGTTCACATGCAATATGATATTGAATTATTTTATAATTTAATAATTTAATGTTAACAACTTGAGCTTAACCTGAAAACCTAGTTGTTGCTATTTCTTTGCAAAGGCTATATGGCAGCCCAAACTCTCTGCCAGCAGCATTACTAATATGACTTTGACCTGTGTCCTAAGAGATAAACTCCTTGATGAGGAAGTGCTTCTTTGTCAAAGTGAGTGACATTCATGTGGAAGGTGTTTTCCAGTCACTCAACAATCCCTTCTTTGCATCCCATCTGACTCTCTGATCACCTTCCTTCCAACTTTTAAACTTCATGAAGAGGATACCTGATATGATCTGATGGGCCATGAGGTATATTTTGATGATTAATAGTTGGGATCCTACAGATCAGTGGCAATTACAAAACTGACCATATGTGCTAGGTAAACCTAATTCAGAACCTTTAAGCATTTACATACCTTAAATACTCAACATGGGCTCCCCGGCCAAAGTGTTCAGTTTTGTCAACAGGGAAATGTATCAGTTCATTAAACAGATCTCTATTGGGTACCTAAAATATTCTGGCACTCTGTTGGGCATTGTTCCAGAAAAATCTTTGAGTGAGACTTCTTAGGAAATATTAAGGAACAAAGGAGCCATAGGATGGAATAACTTAAACTTAGGGGAAAATAAATGACCAAGGAATCTATATCTCAGGTTTAATGAGATTACTTTGAGGAGGGGTAAGCAGAGAGGAAGCTCCTCATTTTTGTTGTGGAGCTACCATGTTTGGAGCTCTTGAGGCTGAGGGCAGGGCCAGATTCTTTATGAGGAGAGTGGACCTAGACACTTGGGGATTTCTGCTACTTGTTTTCCTTGCCTCTTCTCCGCCACCGCCCCCCACCCCGGAACCCCCGACAGGGGATGAGGACAGAATCAGCGGGAGCATTAAATTCTCACCCCCTTAACGTCAGCTCCTATATATCTTTCTCCTCCTCCCTCAGAGTACAGTTCAGCTCTTCATAAGAAGAGCCCCTGAATTAGCTTCCTGTGGAATTTAAACATTTAAGAGAAAAACCTGTCAGTTTCAGATCCTAAAGGAGAGAGCTTCCCTACAATCTCCTGGGTGTTGGTTTCTAGGGCCCCTCCATCCCACTTTCATCCCTTTCTTCTAATTCTCGGTTTAAAAAAAGAGGATAAAAATACTTTTCGGAGTAGGCAGAGCAACGAGTCCGCTGGTTCCACGTCTGCCGTAAGCAGCAGATTTTTGCACCAGGATAAGGCTATGGTTGCCAGTCCAGGACTCCAGCGGTGCCGCCGATTAGAAGCTGGGCTCCTCCCCTCCCCCGCCGACGAGAGCGTCTAACAGACGGGCGCAAGTAGACAAGTAGCCGCTTTTATTGAATACAGAAGCTCCTTGAAAACTGTGGTCTCCGGAGCTCTCCTGCAATTCCTTTCATTCCCAAAGTGCTGGAGCCAAGCACGCGTCCCTCGTAACTCCCTCCCATTTCTTCTCTGGGATTTGGGCAGGAGAGGAGGGAAGAGAGGAGTGGGGAGATGGGGGGTGGTAGGTGGGCCGGGCCTGCCGCTATTCCAGATTCCTGGGCAGAGGGCGAGGGGGGCGGGCTCGGGGCGCCCGAGTGGCGCGTGATTGGGTCTGACCCTCTGCCGCCTTGTCAATTTTGCCCGCGTAAGGGGGCGCGGGGAGGAGAGTGGGCGGGGGGAGGGGGCTGCCCCGAACAGCTCGTCCGGCCCACTGACGGCATGAAGCCTTTAGGGGCACGCAGAGTTCTCTGCCTTTTGGTTGAAGCCCCTCATCTGCCTTCAGTCTGAAGGCAGGGCCCGGCGGAGGACGGATCGGAGGGTCCCGACCGGCGGGGCGGTCCGCGAGGGAGAGGAGAGGGGCCAGAGGCAGGAAAGAAGCAAATCATCAAATTTAAAAGAAAAAGCCCTTTGAAGTTTTGCCCCTCTCCCTCCGCAATGGCTGTGTAGCAAACATCCCTGGCGTTACTGTGGAAGGGACGAAGTTGGTCTTCAATCACAATTTCGTGGGTTGAGTTCACAGTTGTGAGCGCCGGGCTTGGAGATGGAGCGGTGGTCCTCTAGGTGGAAAACGAAACGGTGGCTGTGGGATTTCACCATTACAACACTCGCATTGACTTTCCTCTTCCAGGCTAGAGGGGTCAGAGGAGGTAAGAAAAAAAAAATGGATTTGGGGAGGTGGGAGATTGCCTTTGGTCTTTCTCCTATACCCCTCCCCATCTCTATCCCTCCTCCCTCCCCCAATTCTCCCCAAACAATTCCCTTAAATAAAACCCAGATTGTAGCTGCCACCAGGTTAGAAGCAGTGACTGGAGAGAGAGATGAATGTAGGCGGGACAGTAATGAGAGAAGAGGTAGCAGGAAAAAAGATCTGTCAAGCACAGATCCTGCTGAAATGCCCTTCACTTTCTAGCCACTTTGAAAAGAGAGAAAATATTACCTTGATCACAAGGGGAGTTGTACAAAGCTTTTGTTTGAGGAACAGTCCTTGGACTTCCCTTTGAACACATATTCTAGTGTTTTTTAGATTCTTACTAACGAAAGGGTGAGCTGAGGAGAAAATATAGAGAAAGGGTATAAAATGAACCTTGATAAAGCTCTTTGTCTTGAACAAACTGAAAAAGCCAGTTTTATTCTTTGGGATATAATAGAAACCGGGAGGATGATATAGAAAACTTTTTTTCTTTGGGGAGGGAGCATTTTAAAGAGATTTTAAGTGGGGAAAATTGGCAGATTACAAGGAAGCTCATTAGAACAAGTTCAAGATAGGGAGAACACTTTTCCCTGAATTTCGGTTCTCTCCTCTCCTCTATCCCCCCTCCCCACCTTCTTGCAGGTTGGACGTGCAGTTCAATTGGAGAATGAAGAAACTCGCCAAGCATTTGGGGTGGGGGCGGAGGAATAGGGTTTGGGAAGGAAGGGGAGGGGTCGTGGGATGGCCTGGGAGGAGAGAGGTAAGGAAAAGTTCCTACGTGGCACTTCCAAATATTCAATGACCAGACCTGCTCAGAAGACTGCAGCCCTGTCAGTACCCCAGGAGGGAGAGCGACTTCACTCCTCCCTTCAGCCTCTTCCGTCCTCTTCCCCCGCCCTTTCCAGCAAAAGCATCTGGCTGCAGCGGTCGGTCCGTTAGGTGCTGTAGACTCTTGGCTGGGAGGCAAATGCCTTTGGAGTTAAGGGAGCCCAAACAGTTTAGAGTAGAAAAGCAAGCTTTGTCAGAGGGAGTGCAGAGAGGAGCTGGAGGATAGTAAGGACGATGACGAGGGTAGACTAACGGAGAAAAAATATAGTCTATCCCAAAGGCCCAGACTTTAGCAGAAACCTGAGACTCTGGCCCTCTGTCTAGACGCCCAGATCTGAGTTCTCTCTAATGGCAGTTAGCTCTCCCTGAGGCTGGACTCTGCAAACCAGGTCTGTGTTCCTTCCACACGCTTGATGGCTTTCAGCTTCCTGAGTAGCAGGCAGTGCAGTGCTGGATCGTTCCTCTTCTGCATTGTGACTTATCCTGGTATTTACAGTCAGAGCTACATCAGGACTATATTTGAATTTTGAAAGGAATGATGTTATTTATAAAGAATTGATTCACCCATTTCTACATTTTCAAGAATAAATAAGAGCGTCCTAGAAAATGGAATCCATCAAAAGTTTGCATTTTACTTTTGGTACCTGGTCACCAGTTGGATTTGTCAACTCTGTCAGCAGTTCTGCCCTCTGCTGGTTTTATTTATTGTTTGGAATTCAGGCATCTGCCATAGTAAATGAGGCTTCTTAAAATCCCTCTAACTACAGTGATACTGAAAAAGACATTCAATTGAGGAAGAACAAACATACCATATATATTTTTTAATATGTAGCACACGTGCAGAAGGGGACCATAACTCCAGCTATTTACTTAAAATAAATAGAAACTAAGACATTATTCAGTGAATACATACATGAACTATAAGCTCAACAGACACCATTGTATGAATTCAGGGATCATTTCATTGAAAATATTTATGTTTCTTTCCACATTGGAACTTTATTTAAAGCTATGAGAATAGCAGAAAAATCAAATATCTGCACTTCTAACATATTTTTCTCTTGTCAATCAACTACCTACCTGAAACACTTAAACAAACATCTCAGCACCACATCAAAAAATAATGGAAAAAGAACCTCTCCTATTTTTATAAAGCCAATTAATGTGAGAAATAGAAAGTATAAGGATCAGATGTTGTTGGTTTTCTGTCCATTTCTTATAAAAAGTGTTGAAAGTAATATGTTAGATATTCATATTGTAAGATTTTGTTATTTTTTAAATCAGGTTGCTTGGTACTTATTGCTTAGTGGGAGGCCATTTATTTATGTAAACTTACTCATGAAGGCATTTCTGTCATAATGAAATTCTAAAAGGAAAGTATAGTATATTCATGTTTAAAAAGGAAACACTGTCTTCAAAGTCTGAACCATCACACAAGGTAAAAATAAGCCCAGTCTCCATTTTCTAATATTAGCCTTTAGTTTTGCAATTGAATTAGCAATGAGTAGGATTCATACCAGCTTCTAAATAAAGGTATTATAGGCTGGGATTATACTATGCCTTATTAATATGACTGAATTCAGTGGTGTGGTTTGGTTGCTGAACTCAAAAGCAATTTAAAAATTGTTTGTCTTAGTTTAAACACATTAAAGTCTTATAAATTTCTGTCTATAATAAAGTTGAGACCAAAGAAAGTATAACTTAGGTTTCTGAAGAATTTCACCTTATTGAGAAATCTTCTAGGAAGTGAATGGATTAAAATAATATTTATAATCCTACACACAGTCATATTATTTTACTTTGAAAATCCAAACTCTAAAACCTGGAAAAATTTAATATATTACTCAAAAATTTCAATCTTTGTTATGATTTAATATAAAAAGTTTAGGTACTATTTTTATATATTTACATAAACTTCAATTTTATGTTTCATATATTTGACTATCTAATATCCCTGTTTTATCTCAAGAATTTATAAAATTTCATTAATTAGTCCATTACTTATTATAGATAAGAAATAGGATTTACCTGGGATTTATAGTATTACACGTGATTGTGTTAAGATAGATGGTTTTATGTAAGAGTTTTTAGTAAAGAATTAAGTAAGAGTTTAAATAAGATTTAAATTATAATTCAGTGCTAAGAAAAAATAATATCCAATTTCATCAATTTTTACTAATTAAAATGGTATCCTACCTTTGGCACTTAAACCAGTACTGAGTCTTGCAAAAAGGTGACAGATTTTCTAAGGCACTTTCAAAAGCATTTCAGTAATTTGTTTGAACCTAGCTGAAGAGTTGTTTTGAGTGCCCGGGCTCAGCAGGTGAAATGGTACTGGCTTCCAGAGTATATACTGATCCAACCTTGCAAAGAGATCAAGGTTGTCCCTTTGGTTATTTAATCAGAAGTCAGCTAAAAGATCAGAGATGTTTCTGATGACAGTTGGAGTTCGGTAGATTTAATAATATTGTACCTTCCCATTGGGTTTTTAATTCAAAATTGGCAAACTCTGTAATAGATTGACAGTAAAGAAAAATAGGTAGCTTATGAGTAGCATCTTCCTGCATGTTTTATAACAAATAGCCTCAGTTTAGGTGGCAAATATGTATACCATTAGTTATACACACTGTAACCTAAATTTTTATTATTTTTGAAATTGTTTACTAATATCTTAAGGTGACAGTTTGTTTCATAATTTAATACTAACAGAGAACTTTATAAAAGTTATTTTCTATGAGGTTACACTATTTCCATAGTTTTAAAAGAAATTATGAAGTTGCAAAATGAAAATTGTATATACATAGATAGTTTGTTGACTTTTACAACTTATTTAATTAAATTTGTTTAGGTTTGGTCTTTACCTCCATTTTTGACTAAAAGTTAACTACAACATTGTTGTTCAAGTTAACCTATCCCTTAAATTCAGCCAGGTAAACATGACTGCCTTTCAGATTTTTGGGTAGGATTTCTAGTGACAAAAAAGTGTAAGTAGGCACATTTATTTTCTAAACAAAAATGCTTCTTGTCTAAGACAGATCCTCTTCAAACTGGTTAATTTATTGAGGCACTGTCAAATTAGTGATAATGAATGGATTCAAAATAAATCAAGCTTTGTTGACAGTGTACATATAATGAAAAGTTTAATTTGGCAAAAGAAAGAAATGGTGTTTAGACAAGATTTTTAACAGAAAGCTATAGCTAGAATTTATTATAGAAATTGCTCATCCATCCTTTCTTATCACTTTACTGAGGAAACCAAAACACAGAAGTGTTATTGGCTGAACTTTTTATACTAAAAACATAAAAATATTCTTATAATATTCAAAATTTCTTCAAGTGGAAAGGGTGAAAATCTGTAATAGTGATGAAAACTATCATTAAATAACAGAAGCATGAGACATTATTGAAGACAAATATTACCTAAATTTATCTATGCCTCAGTTTAGATTAGTGAGAAGATAGATTTAGTGGAAATGCTTGGTTTTGAGAAAATCATATGGGAAATATAGGTACAGAAAGGTAATTTTTGATCACATGTATTCTTGATATAGCTAATTATGTGATGATATAACAATACCTGCATCAATGAAGAATGCATAATAGCTTTTAATAATATTTTTTGTATACATTTGTTGCTGGATTAAGAACATAGGTTTTTAATTCTCTCTAAATTGTTAATAGAAGACCAGGCATGACAGAATTTTCAAGAAACTAAGAAATGAAATAAATAGAAAAAAATAGGACAAATAATATCAAATGTCTGTGCTTTTCCTCTTAATTTTGGATCGACTAGATGATATATATCATATTTATAATGATATAGATTTTATTAATAAATCAGATAATGAATTAATTCTTATTTGATATGTGTTATTTGTTTAATGGACAATTTTTTTCCAAATAATTTGTCAACTTTGGGAAACAAGTAGGAGAGAACTTAGTAGTATAAGGTCTAATTAAAGTATCTTTTGGACTATCAAAGCATCTGAAACTGCATAAATACCTTCTACCTTGGGAATAAGCTGGCAATAAATTTATAGGGAAGCACTTTCTTAATGGTCTACCATGACATTTGTTCTGCTCTTCAAAAACTATGCCAAATTTTACTACCACATGTGGAATTTTGAGGAATTAAGGAAGAATTCAATTTTTTATTTCTTAACATTTATTTCTAGAAGTCCTATAACCAAGAGCTAGTATTTCTATCAAATTATAGGTCTTCCCATCTTTAGGGAAAAGCAGTACATGTTGATACAGTGGTGAAGAAGGTACCGTGAAAGCTAATATTTATACTCTTGATTAATTCTAACAGTTTATATAAACATGGTGTTTTATAATTACCGAACTAGCCCTAGCATTTTATATAATTTTTTATAATTATAGTTAGGTATTCAAAAGTCAGCATTTTATTAGGTCCTAGATACACTTTTCTTTCCTCCTACCATTGGGGAAATAATTAAGGACAGTTGGTGTAGTCATTAGGCATTCAAGGCAACTGCAGAGTGGGGGCTTGAGAGCCAGTTTGAATTTCTGCTTTTACTCCTCCACTTCCCTCATTAAATACTGGGGAAATGTGACCTGAGCTGGGAATGGTGAGAGGAAACCTTTTTTTTTTTTTTTTTTTTTTTTTTGACCATTGATGTTTTGTTCCTTAGCAAACAAGAAAGAGAGGTATACACGATATTATGAAAGTTACAGTGTTTCTTAAATTCTCTCACCCGAGTCAACTTTAAAGGCAATTTTCAGTGTAGCTTTCAGTATACTTCAATGGCCTCCCTAAAGTCCTTTCGTCTTGCAATTTAGTCAAAACCAGAGAGAGTGGGAATTTTTTGGTTTTGTTTTAGTTTTTCATTTTCAAACTGCCTTTTATGTTAGAATGCATCTGATACATTTATTTCTCTAACATGATTTTTATTTTCATAGGTAATTTTTTTTCTACCGTCAGTTGTGTCAGAACTCAACATGTACAGTATGAGCTCCGTAAAGAAGATGAACAACAATTTTTAAGTGATTTAACAAGTAATATCTGTTTATCAGTTGCAGTCTTTGGCCTACTACTGACTTGGCTAGTGGTTCTTTAGACATTGGCTGATCACCAGACCTACTGTTATCTGGTAAAATAAACTCTTTGCTTGCTGCGCATGGAATTAGAGACAGTGCTATTAATTTAGGAGAAAGAACTCAGAGAAAAGAAAGGTTATCCTATTTCAGAGTAAGAGACCGGTTTAAATACAACTTGACAATTGAGAACTAAAACAAACCTGTGTAAAAGTGCTTTAGCACAATCAACTTTTGCAATCCCCTCGAACTTCTTTTTATTTTTTTTTCCTAAAAAGCATTTCTCTCTTATTTTCACCAAATTTAATTGCTTTTGAATGGCTGTGTACTGTACAGGCAAATGAAGGTCTCTATTCATCGAGCCTGAGCGCATAGAGTGTCAGTGGATGCTTCCTTCCTCTGTCTGACTGGTAAACTGACATCCGGGCTTCAAGGAATGATCGTAGACTGTGTGAGGTGGCTGGCTTTCCTTCCTCATTCAGGTTTTCATGTACAACCTGGCTTCCCAAAAGGATGATAGCCAGAAAAAGAAGTAGTTGCAATCCCAATAAAACTAAGAAGAAGCTCTAGTACTACTCTCAAATAGCTCTGTAGAGAAAGAAGAGCTGTAAATATTAGAATAATGTCCTTCTTTGGCTTTGTTAGTTAGACTAGAGCCTGGCCATGGAGCACCTCTTCTCCTGACTATCACCCTTCCTTTTGAACACTGGTGAATCTTCAAAATATTTCTGTGGCTTTACATATAAATTTATTGTCCACATCTCTTCACATGATATAAAGTGCCCTTTGGGATATGGCTCCTTTCTTGTCCAGGCTTACAACTAGCCATTTTCTGCCTCCCACAGCCCCCATTGCCATTAACCTTGCTCTTGAGCCATGTTAAATCCTCTAGCCCTATCTTTGAACACATTCTTCTCACTCTCCCAGGAATATTTGTTCCCTTATTGACCTTACAGCAAACAACTTCTGATACTATAGGTTTTAGCACAACTGTCATGCCTTCATCAAGCTTTGCCTTATACCTCCAGGCAGTTACAATGGTAAGAGCTAACACTCAATGCATGCTCATTATGTACCACATTCTGTTCTGTACACCTTTCCTACCGAATCTCATTTCATTGTCACAGTTGTCTTGGAGGTAGGTTTATATTGAAATTCCTGTTTTACTCATGAAGAAACTGAAAACTTATAGATTAAGTATCTTGCCTAAGGTCATACATTGAGTAGGTGGTGGATCCAGGATTCAAACCTAAACCATCTTGCTCCAGGGCTCTTTTTTTGATCATTCCTCCATGTTTACTTTGTCAAGTTTTCTAATGCTTCTACTCTGGCTGCGAACACTGTTGAAATTACACATGTATATGTCAGTCTCTCTCCTGGAGTTGCTGGAGGACGATGACAGTGATCTATTTTTATTAATGTCCCCAGTGCCTACTATGTTGCCAGAATGCACAGTATATGATACAGTCTCTATTTAGTCTATTAATTATCTTCTTTTTTCATCCAGAAGATTGCGATGAGGTTAAAATCTAGTTAACTTGGAGTAGAATGAAAGTTTGAGGCCCTCTTCCAGTCATTTTATTAGAGTGAACCTCTTTTTTATTTTGCTCATTTTCTCTGAAAGTTAATGAGTTGGGGCACTCTCCCTAATTTTCTTCATCTGGAAAACATTTTGCACCTCTCTCCAAAGATGCCACTGAATATTTGAAGTTACTGATTGATTATGTGACCTCAAGCTGTGGTTTGCCCTAAGATAGTATTATTATAGAGAAAAATACCATTTGAAGGATATTTTTGATGCTGCAATGAAAACAGAGAATGCATCTTTTTCACCTAAGAACCTCTGGGAGCTAACACCATATACGGAACATAATAAATGGTCAATAAATATTTGTTGAATGAAGAATGAACTCATGCACAAGGGAATTTCACCAAAGTCAAGTGGATAGAGGCAATAAGCCCTGGCTTGGTAGTGCAATAATTTCCAATCCCAACCCAGGGGACTTTGCGTAGAATTTGGATGGTATCCAAGCATATGAGCTTGATAAAACTCCACAGATCATTTTGATTCACAGCCAGGGGTTATAAACCTCTGCAATAGGAAATTAATCTATCTGAAAATGGGAATGAGTTTAGCTGTCTAATAAGGCACTGGAACTCAAGTGAAAGTTTATTTAAATGCTTATGTATAAATCATTTGATAAATATTGTGTTGCAAAATAGCAGTGGCTCTGCAAGAGCTGATTTGGGAAGATCAACTGATTATGTTGATAATAAATTAAAGTAAAATGGTTATATTGAAATATAGTATTAATTTTATTTTTAAAAAACCTGTTTTAATAAATTCGGCCATTTGCAAAGCAGAAATATTGTACTTTTAAAATGTCATATGTTCTTTCTTTCACTGTCCTCAGAGCTATGAAATTAATTCTGCTTTCAACTTTCAATTCACATAAGCTTTTATGGTCTGGTAAAGTTCAAGATTGAGACTGTTAATCACAGAACTTAAATGACTATCTTCTATGTGCCACAACTGTGTGAGTTGTGCCTACAAAGGCAGTATGCCAGTCTTTATTGTCAAGCAGTGTAGTTTACTAGAAAAGTCACAGTGCTAAGCTAATTAATACACTCAATCATTCATTATTCATCTGACAAATGTATATTAATCTCTATTATGTGTTCATGCCAGGTGCTAAGCACATTCATTTGTTCATTTATTCATTTAATCACATATTCAGCCAGTACCTTTTAGAGGTTTATAATATGCTCAGGCTAGTAGCTGCTGGTCAAAGTTAGACACAACTCTGCCTCTTGGAGCTTATGGTGTACTTGAAGAGGCAATCATCAGTCATTCACACAAACAAACATGTTAGATGTTTTGAAGGAATGGTGTATGGTTCTAGAAGAATGTGGAACAGAAGCTCAGAGAAGTCAAAGATGATTTCCTTGAGAAAGTAACAATCAAGCACTGAATAAGCAAGTGCAGTGAAGAGGAAAGAGCAATCCAGGCAGTAATAGGTCTAAATGTCTGTGGCAGAAAGGAGAAAGACACTACTAGGGACTTGAGGAAGGGAACTGGTGAAAAGCAGTGTGGCTAGAGAAGAAGAAATGGAGAGTATGATGTTAGGTGGGGCTGGGGAATTGGGCAGAGGCTACATATTGTAAGACCATATGGATATATTTTTCCATGGAATAATTCATGAATAATTCCAAAGAAGAGGGCGGCTTCTTTGTTGGTAGGGTCCATAAATACTTTTATATCTATCCACACTAGGTGGTCCCAGATGATTGCAGACATTGGATTGTGAAACAAATAACCAGCTTGTTGGGGCCATCCTCCTTTTTCTGGAATAGCCAACCTGAGGATCTCAGCAGTAATATTAGTAAATTTAGTCACATTTGATATTGAGTTATTTTCATAGTAAACTCGTAAATATAAGAATGAATAATCTTACTAGTTTATGAGGGAGTACATTAAAATTTATTTAGATGTGCTTCTAAAGCAAAAAAGTTACCTGAGATGAGATTTAAACTTTGTGTGATTTGTCCTGCTATTGCCCGAATTATATCACATTTTAGAATATAAATTGTAAAAGGTGACTTTTGTTTCTGAGGATTAATGTATTGGACCATAATCTCTGTCATGATTTTTGAGAGAACAAAATATTATTTGTAAGCCTTTTTAAGTCACAAAGAATGGAAAGTTATATCAAATAGAGTTTTAAAATAACCATGCCATTAATTTATTTAATTAGTGATAAATGGCTCTAAATAATATTCATAGGCAGTCAACTCTCAAAGTCTTATTTCCAGCCCAGAACTTTCCTCTGGACTCATATATGCAACTGTATATTCATTTAATACCCAATGGGATTTATTAAGTCATCCCAAATTTAGCATGCCTAAAATTGAATGGCAGAACTCCCTTTCTGAAACCAGTTCCTCTCACAGTCTTCCCCATTTCAGTTAATGGCAACACAATCTGTCCTGACTTTTGACCTAAAAGCTTGAGCGACAGATTGATTCCTTTTCTCTTAGACTCCACATCCTATTAGCAACTTCTGTCTTTTCTACCTTCAGAATACATCCAGAATTAGTCCCAGTGCTTCACCTCTCAGGCCAAGGTAACATCTTTTACCTGGAGGATTGCAATTGCAATCTCACTGCTCTTATTGTATCCAAGTACCCCTAGAGTGTATTCTGAACACAGCA
>PVKH010029265.1:0-12686 GCA_004027955.1 Chaetophractus vellerosus | reverse complement strand
GGTGGCTTTGCCCCTCCCACGGCGGCTTGCCTTTCTCAAGGCCGTCTGCCCGCTCGGAGAGGTCCCCAGGAACCGAACCCGGGGCCTCCCATGTGGTGTACCGGTGCCCTTATCCACTGGGCTATCCAGCCGGCCCCCCATTGGCTTCTTTGTAGGCATTAAAATTGGTGATGTAGTTGTATATTTATTGAAATGTAAAGATGTTCATAAAGTATTATTCAGTAAAGCGTGTAGGTTAGGATAATATGTATATAAGAGGATTCCATTTTTTTCAATTATACAGGTTTAAGTATATATATGTGTGTGTAGAGAGAATTCATAAAAAAATTTATACAAAAATGTGAATAGTAATTTTTGCTGTGTAGTAGAGCTTGAACACTTTTTATGTTATTTCTATTTTGATTTTTTTAATGAATATACATTAGTTTTCCAATGAGAGAAAATCTAATCAATAAAAAAGGAAAAAATGGAGAGCATTAGATAATCTAGAAAAGTTCATTAAGGTATATATGCATATAATTTGATAAATAGTTATAAACTATAATTAAATAGTAGTGGTTTCATCTGGAGTAACTGATCTTCATAATACTTTTCAATTTTGTAGGACTAGAAGAAATTGCAAAAGAAAAAGAAAAATTTAAAAAGGCAGAAAGCATCCAGGTCAAAGAAGAAATGTTTGAAACTTCTGAGGACACTTTAAATTGTTTAAATAAAGATCATTGTGAGCAAAAGGAAGATCTTAAAGAAAAAGATAACACCAATCTATTTCTTCAGAAACCTGGCTCTTTTTCCAAATTAAGCAAGCTTTTAGAAGTAGCTAAGATGCCTCCTGAATCAGATGTTGTGACTTCCAAACCTAATGGCAGTGCAAATGGGTGCACATTATCTTATCAAAACAGTGGAAAACATTCTCTAGGCAGCCTCCAATCAACAGCAACACAAAGCAACATGGAAAAGACCGACTCAAATAGTCTGTTTAATACTTGTTTAAGTGGTCCAGGAAAGTTCTACAGTCCTCTCCCCAATGACCAGTTATTAAAAACACTGACTGAGAAGAACAGACAATGGTTTAGCCTTTTGCCAAGAACACCTTGTGATGACACTTCACTTACCCATGCTGATATGTCAACTGCTTCTTTAATGGCTCCTCCCTCTCAGCCACCATCTAAGTCACCTTCACCTGCCCCAGCTCCACTTCTTGGATCTTCTTCTGCTCAGAATCCTATTGGCCTAAATCCATTTGCTTTATCACCTCTTCAGGTTGGTACTGCTAACTATGATTTATATTTATATTGCTTTATCTAATCTCTGACTCCACAAAGATTTTCCTTCAAGGTGGAATCAGTTGAATAGTTATAATATCCCTAACATAGTTCAAAAACTGAAAAGATTGCTATCACCAAGCTTTATCAGAGCTACTGATATCTAGCCTATCTCTAAGCCTAAGGCATTCACTTCTTTAACTACTTTTAAACTTAGTACTATTACAGAATATCTAATAGGAAAATTACCTTAGGGCACAAATAAGGACATGGAATGTAACATTGTTGTTGCTGTTGTATTTAGTTTTCCTCTAATTCTGATAAGTGAAAGAATATATTTCTAGAATTTGAAAAATTTCAAATACTAAACATTTTTCCAAACTTCGTAGATTATTTTGCTTTTATGTGTTGTTTTGTTTTGTTTTGTTCTTGACAGATGAAAAGTGGTGTATCTATGCTGGGACTTCAATTTTGTGGGTGGCCCACAGGAGTGCTTACTTCCAATATTCCATTTACATCACCTTTACCTAGTCTGGTATCAGGGATGGGATTGTCAGAAGGAAATGGTAATTCATTCTTGACTCCCAATATTACCTCAAGTAAGAGTGACTCTCCAGTGCCACTGAATGAAAAGGTTTCTTCAACTCAACCTGCAGCTGTTGAAGTAGCAAAACCAGTAGATTATCCTAGTCCAAAACCTATTCCAGAAGGTAGGTGCATTAAGATGGTTAAAGCCGCTTTATTTCATTATTATGGATTCTTACCTTATAACTGAATCTTTGATGGTCTTATATGTAGTTAATAAGTCTTTTGATTTGTGTCGTGCCATTATTTCATATTCAAAGTATTTGTAAAAGATCTACATATGTATCTTGATTTAGAAATGCAGTTTGGTTGGTGGAGAATTATTGACCCAGATGACCTAAAAGCTTTGCTCAAAGTGCTACATCTCAGAGGAATAAGAGAAAAGGCATTACAAAAACAAATCCAGAAACACTTGGATTATATTACTCAAGCTTGTGTCAAGAATAAGGATGGTATGTACCTGAAAGAGATGTCTGCTCTCTTGCTTAGTTATAAGAGAATTGATTCCTTTAGCTTAAAACTTATTTTAGTATGTCTGTTAATTTATTACTAACAGACATTTTTCCTGTTTTACTCAACAAACAGTAGCTATTTGCATTCTTAAATTGCTATTACTTTCTTATAATTTTTTTATACTCACAGACATATTGTTTTATATCTCTTAAAAAGAGTATTCCTACTTTTAAGAGTAGGTTGTCTGCATGTGTCAAATGCATTTGTGTGTGTTAAGTTTTATATATATATATATATAACCTTTGGAATTATACTCATTTTGGAAGAAATCAGTGAGGATAAACCTTAATAAAGAAGATTTTTAAAATTAATTTCTTTTCAAATATAGTTGCTATTATTGAATTAAATGAAAATGAAGAAAACCAAGTAACTCGAGATATTGTAGAGAACTGGTCAGTGGAAGAACAAGCTATGGAAATGGACTTGAGTATTCTTCAACAGGTAGAAGATCTAGAAAAGAGAGTTGCATCAGCAAGTTTACAAGTGAAGGTAAAATTGACTTGAAATAAAATCCGTTTTTAGGATAATGGAAGGTAACTAATATTTATTGCATGCCTGTATGCCAGGTTCTGTGCTAATGTTTTCAAATTTCATCTCATTTAATTCTCAAAATCCTGAATTAACTTACCCCATTTTACAGGTAATGAACCAGGCTCAGAGTAAGTAACTTGCCCATGGTTATATAGAAAGTGACTAACTGTGGATTCAAACAAAGTCTGTTAGACTCCAGAGCCCATGTTCTTTTTATTTCTTTAATGCTCTTTATTGCTTCTTTAATGATAGTCAAAAATATCATGTCTGGAATGCCATCCTTTACCACAAGCAGGATTTTACAGTTTTCCCCAGGATAAATGTAATAATGTAGTACAAATCCCTTCAAATTCCTGTAGTATTTCATATTAGGATCAGGAACTCCCTTATATGTGTATGTGTATGTAAATATTATGAGATTTATTATAGGAATTGGCAAGTCTGAATTCCATAGGGCAGACTGCAAATTGGGAACCCTAATGAATGCTTCAGTGAATTCCCCAGGAGAAGCAGGCTGGCTGAAGTAGATATAGAAATTCTTCTTTCTGACTCCTGAAATAATCAGTTCTCTCTTTAATGTCTTCAGTTGACGGGATGGGATGAGCCTTCTCTTATTGCTGAATGTAGTCTCCTTAGTTGATTGTAGATGTAATCAGCCATCTGTGGGATGGCCTGGCTCCTGGAAAATGGTACCAAACACTGATTTCTCCACCTACAGGAAGGACTCACACTGTTTGCAAACCCTGAGAACTATCATTTTCTGTCCTCCACAACCCTGAGAAGAAAGCAAACCAGCCACAGGAACCCAAATCCAATGGGGAGGGAGTAAGTGAAAAACATTCACAGAGGGAAAAAAATATTTAAATACTGGCCACACCTATTCAGGGCTAATGCCCACTTTTGTGTAATTCTCACACAGCAGGCAGATTCAAAGAAGTGCCAAAAAGAATAAATCAGAGGACAGTTGACTGGCAGTTAAACAGGAAAGGACAAGAGGGAAACTTCAAGTTTCATTTATTCACACTACATAAAATCACCTCTCAACAGCTTGCTCAATCAGTCAAAAAACATAAACCATGGCCAGGGGACCAACTTGCAGGTGGCTCTAAGTTACTTCTCACAACACTCTTCTCTGTGTCACTGCTAGTGGCCAGTTATCCCAGCATCTTCCCGGGAACAGGTGACCTTATATTAGGTCTCATATTAGGGCTCCTCCTTTTGGTACCTGGCACTGCACTCACCACGTGCATATCATATTTTTATCAGTAAGTACTTGCTGCCTGCTTATCCACAGACACAATCATCAAAGGTCTATGCAGTCACTTTAAAATCATATTGGGTTTAAATTCATGAAATAAAAAATAAATAAATAAATCCATGAAATACCCTCATAGTAACAATCAGGCCAGTGCCTGCTTGAACAAACAACTGGACACCAAAACTTAGCCAAGTTAACACATGAATTTAACCATGTTATATGTCAGACTTACTCTATATAGTTTAAATTTGGAGAACAATATAAATATATCCAGATATATGTTAAATTAGGATTCACACATAAATTTGCCCACACACCACATATATGTGTGAAGTTTTTATTTTTTGTCTCCCAGGAATTACCATGTTACATGCAGTGATCAGAATTGGTTTCCAGTGGACAGGCAAAAGGAAAGAGGGATAGGAATAAAGGTTTTCTTAACAGATATATGGTAGTACACCTGAGAATAAATGGATAGATGACAAATAAGCATAAAAGGGAGAGACACCTGCAAAGGTTTAGAAAATTTAGTCCCATGTAATATCATTTGATATTTCATTTTTTATTCAGATTGAGAAATTTATGGCATAACACCATCCTATCCAATAATTAAAATTCCATTCCATAATTAGTTTAATGTTGGCATTTGGAAACTTTTGAAGAGCTCCAAAGAGTGTAGTTTTCCAGAGTGAATAAAGTAGCCCTTTCTTGCCACAAACATAATTATCAACTTTGGGAAGCAAAAATTTATCATTTGCTGAACCTATTGTGATAGCAAACAATATGTGCCTGCCTAAATTATCTGGCATCTTCAACAAATGAATTCTTCCACACAGTTAATTTTCTGGAGAAATGAAAAGTACTCCATTTAGTGCCATAATTTTTAACATGTTTGTTGGGTCTCTTATGTTACACATTTTACTGTCTTCTTAATTTGAGAATGAAGAATGTAATTTCAATAATTTTCATGCCACGGGAACATCAGTATGAAGACCAATTATTAGACAATGATTCCCTCAGGAGATGTGAAGAAGTTTTTCCACTACACTAAATGATCCTAAAATGCTTTGCTATTACATCTGCTTTGTATAGTCTGTCTTTGTCCTCTCTCATAGTCAGTTGTTAATGCTTGCTGGTTTAAATTTGATTGGTTCTAACTGGTCTGATTTTCCTCCAACTTGTGCTTGCCAATTCTAATTGGATATAGGTGTGGAAAGTACATCATCAAATTTTTAAAAAGTACACATCAAGTCAGAATGTGGGCCTGAAACATTTTCCTAGTAGCAGACTCAGATTTGAGTGCATTAACCTTATCACATTGCTGGCTGCTTAGATGTTCTTGGCTGTGTTCTCAGTGGCTAAGTGGAATTTTTTTGTGGGATATTTTAAATATTATCCTGCTAGTAAAGTATTATGGAATTATTCTATATTGTTTAAAGAATTGAATTGAAATCATATTTGTCTTGAAGAAGAGTCTAAAAATGCAAGTGATGAAAATAACAAAACATTAATAATTTCAACCATCTAAAGAAGATTTAATTTTTTTTTTCCTTAAAAAGATAATAGAGTTATGTTTAACCTGGGAAGCTAGCCATTGTGAAGACACATTAAGCAGGTAGCTTAGGACTACTTAGGTGTATACATTTATGTTTTTAATATTGCTAACAATTTGGAAGTTCTTTTTTATATTGTAGGAAAATCTGTGAGTCCTTAGTCCTAGTTCTGTTCCTGAGAGTTTACTAATAGCTGAAACGTTCTGTCATCTCCTCCAAAGACAGCTGCTATATCTCTTTTTAAGAGTTTTCTTTTTCCAATCTCAGCCTTATTAATTACTTCAACCATTAGTCCTGTGAAATGATTTCCTATGATTCTCTTCTGGATAAGCACCAAAGTCAGTACCCCTCCTAAAATGTTGTGCCCATAACTGTACATAAATGTGTCTGAATCTGTACATGGACTTATACTTTTTAAAAAAGCATCCTCATCATACTATTGCTTCACTGAGTGTACACTTTAACAAAAATCCCTGGGCTTCTTTCAAAGTGCTCTTAAGCAAGTTCTATGACTTCATATTTCTGTATTAAGTTGCCTAAACGTCAAAGCTGAAATTTGCATTTATCATTATTAAATTTTTATTAAATTCTTGAGTGTACATTTTTCCAGCATATGGGACTATTTTTATCTTAATCCTATATCTAGAATATTAAACTTCCTTTTGAGTTTTAAGTCACCTGAAGATTTAATAGCAGTCAGCCAAGTTATTCATAAATGTATTAATAGAACAAACCAAACATGGAGTCTTTGGACAATGGCACTTAGGACATTTTCCAGGTTGACAAGCTCTGTTAATTGCCATTCATTGGATATAGCTTTCAACCATCTAGCTTTCTCTAACTCTAATCCTTTTTTTTTTTGAGTTGTAAGTTACCTTCTAGGAATAAAAATATACTATGCTTATAGAGTTCCTTGATTTAGCAATTTAGTATCCTTTTCAAAATTTGGGAATAAGGTTCATTTGGCATACTTATTACTAATGCACTTATTCATATTACTCATAATTTCACCCTCCTTTTCTAAACATAAACATTCTACTGAATTAAAGGGTAAAAATTGATCCTAATATGTAAGTATATAAAATTATTATCTCTAAAAAGATTTAACAAAAAGGATATTAATTCTGTTTTTCATTTAATAAGTGTTTACGAAGTACTTATTCTAAATCAGATAGTGGACACCACAAAATTGAATAAAATATGGTTCTTGCTCTCAGAAACCTTGACACATATTAGGAGAGGTAAGATGTATATACACATATATACAGAATCTAGTAACTGATCAAAGAGAAGTACCAAGTAATGAGTGAATTTAGAAAAAGATTGCACTGCTTCTGGTGGAGATCAGCGAAGATTTTATGCAGAAGTCAAGATGGAACTTGAGAAGATGAGTAAGCTTTTGACCGTCAGAGGACACAGAATACCATATTAGGAAGTGAGAACAGCATGAGCAGAGCACCAGGATAAGAAAACTCAGAACATGTTTGTGGAGTGGCACAGTGTGTATGACTGGGGGACATGAGAGAGAGAGAGGTAGATTACAGTGCTTGAATGTCATAGTAAAAAATTTTGGACTTTGTTAAACAGTAGGAAATCTTTGAAGGAATTTGAGCTGGAGTTATAAGATCATTCATTTATTCAATTAACATATATGCACATTGCCTACTATTTGCCTTCCCTGTGTTGGAGAGAAAATGCGTAAAAGCAGATGTGGTCCCTGGCCTCATGGAATCTAGAGGTACAAGGATGTTAGCCAAATAATCACACTAGCATAAAATTGCATCCATGACGAGGCTATGGAGCATTATATAGTCCTATGAGAGTCTATTATATGGGGATTTATTTCATGAGTGTCAGAGAAGGATTCCCTAAGGAAGTGACTAAACTGAGAGCTAGAGAATGAGTGGAGTTAACTAGATGAAAAGGATCAGGGAGAATTTACAGACAAAGGTAACAGCTTATGCAAGGGGCCTGCAGCCAAAGGAAAATGGTGACTACAAGGGCCTGTACAAAAGAGTGGCAGAATGAATAAAAATGGAAAGCAAGAACAAGGGTTAATGGCTACCAAGAGGTTTCCATTTCAGTGATCCCATGGGATTAATAAGCATTTTAGTCCAAAATCCTTCAGAATTTGTATTAATCCTTTCATAATATTAAAGTTATCTTTTAACCTTTTCTTACAACTGTTTCTTTTCATTTTTTTTTTTCCTTGTATCTGCCTAGCATTAGGAAACACAAGGTAAAAACTTACAGTAAAGCTCCTTCAGATCTGTTGGTGCCCATTGCTACATTTTAAGTAAAGGTAATTCACCCATCAGGCATTGAGAAAGGAAACTGTAATGACACTATTCTTTTGGTATGTAGGGTTGGATGTGTCCAGAGCCTGCATCAGAAAGGGAGGACTTGGTATATTTTGAACATAAGTCAATTTCTAAATTGTGCAAGGAGCATGATGGAGAATTTACTGGCGAAGACGAAAGCAGTGCACATGCACTAGAACGGAAGAGTGACAACCCCCTAGATATAGCTGTAACCAGACTGGCTGATTTGGAGCGGAACATTGAAAGAAGGTATCTGAAGAGCCCCTTAAGTACCACCATTCAGATCAAACTGGATAATGTGGGCACAGTTACTGTCCCTGCTCCTGCACCATCCATTAGTGGTGATGGTGACGGGTAGGTTATTGAGATTAACTTAAAAAATTATTGTGCTTCTTTGCTAATTGGAGCCTATTTTCTATTGCCTGTTATCTATGTATCTTCTTGTATGTCTTTGATCCATATGGATCATGCTATTTGCATGGTGCTTTGTAAAAACATTTTTTGTTGTTGTTATGTGTGTTGATAATCCTGCAAAGTGAGCTTACATTTACCTGGTTGTGACTAAGCTTTGAGGCACGTAGCCACAGTCTGTGCACTACATCGAATTTAGTTGCTTAAACCTTATACTTATTGGCTGTTACATGTTTTTGTCATTGCTTGGCTTTCAGTGTGATGATTGTTTCACATTCAGTAACCATAGATATGGACATGACCTACTTAATTTTTCTATATTTCAATGCAGAATTGAAGAGGATATTGCTCCAGGGCTCAGGGTATGGAGAAGGGCATTAACAGAAGCTCGCAGTGCTGCACAGGTAGCTCTGTGCATTCAGCAATTACAGAAATCAATAGCATGGGAAAAATCAATTATGAAAGTTGTAAGTGTTTTTATTTAAGAAATACTATAACTAATTTACTTTGTCCTGTTTTTCTCCAACCTCCAGATATTTCTTAATTATACATTATTTATTGACAAAATAATGTACACTTTGAGTTTGCCTAATTCTTAAATGTTTATTTTGACGTTTTCCTCCTTATATTGAGCTTTCTGAAGACACTGCCAAATATGGTATCTTTTATTTTTTTAAATCTTGTTTCTGCCTCCTTTGAGTATGTTTCTAACTCTAACTGAAGTTGTATCCTATACTCTATCAGTATAATAGTTGCTAACCTAAATAGTTGGAAGGCCCGTTTGCTTTCGTAAACATTCCAGTTGCTAACATTACCTGCTACATTCACTGCCTTCCTAAAATGTCTTTTATATCTCTATCAGTTTTTATTTTTAATGCTAAGTAATTCTTAGGTAATAAATACAAAATAAGCAGAGAGCTGCCAGCTTGTACACTTCTATAATGTATTTGGCATCGGATGTCGTTGACATGAGAATTAGATTTTAGTCTTTCTTCTGATAATTAAAACTGGTTTTTCACCTTCTTCCTATAAGTCCAATTAGTTATTATCATTTCATGAGTCTCTACTTTGTACCAGGCACCAAGATGGTATATGTTCAAAATAAAGCTATTTTTCTTATATTTTCCAGAGAGATATTTATTTTAAATCAGATACAAGTGTCCCTCTTGCCTCTTTTATATATAACATATATAGAGGCATCTATTATATATATATGAATCATTATAACATTAACTTTTGAATTTCAGACTAGCCATAAAATTCAGACATTTAAAATTTGTTTCATGGATGGCTTAGGGTGAAATTCCTTTACTTAAAATAGTTGTACCCTGAAGAAAAGAAGTGATCCTTAAATAACTTAAACTTTTATCTTCCATTTTTACCTCCATGCTTAGACTACTGAAAGCCTTATTCATTCTATACAAACAAATGTGGTTTCTTCTGTGGTTTTTCACTTCTTTCTACAAAATCTGCAGAATAATGAACCTGTAGTTTTCAGAATATGCTCAAAATTTTTTTCCCAATCCAGAGTAACATTTACTCTAAGTTTTAGGTAAGGCATTGTTCATTTTATCTGGAAGCATTTTTACCAGATTAAAAAAAGTATCCCTTTAAAAATCATCAAAACCAGTTTTAAATTCACCTTGGACAAATAATTTGGTGAAATCTAAGATTTAATATTTCATTGAAAATAAACAAATTATGTTTAAACAGGTAAGCTACTTTGTAAGATTATATAAATACATAAATTTAAATTCATTAAATGATTTCCAGGTTAAATGTTTTAGTGTTAGAAATATTGATTGCAGGCATTTTCTACTGTGACTGAAAATATGAACTAAATGTCAAAAAAATGTTAGTTTTTACCCTTTGTTAAAGCTATCTTGAAAGTTTTTACTTCTCTTTTACTTTTCTTCTTTCTCTTTGTTAAACTAATTATACAGAGTATGTATGCATGAAAAAATCTTCTCTTTGCAGATCTTGAAGTTCTATACCACAGCTTGATGGTATTAGAAATTTTCAATAGAGAAGAAATAATAGTATTAGAAAATAAATGATGACCTCTTAAATTCTTTCATTTATTTTATTGTATATTTTTCCCCTGAGAAATCATTTTGTAGAATCCATTTTATGTACTTGTGACACCTTTAATTTTGGTTGATGTAACTTTCAAAGTTTCCTGGTTTGGATACATTTTTAAATCAATCAAAAAATATATCAATAATTTAGACAAAATCTAGGAGTATCTTTTTATTATTATCTATAATTCTGATACTAACACAAGTTTCCTCATTTTGATCTTTAAAATAACTCTAACCCTTATTTCTCTCTCAGGATATCATATGGATGCTAAGATAATCAAAAAGATGAAACACATTTTTTAAAAACACCATGTACTAAAGCTTTTCATTGCTTTATGTGCTCTAATGTCATGTTAATTCTTTCACATGTTAATGTGTACATGCTTCTGAAGTGTGTGCAGGCTTTCAACCTCTAGCTTTGTTCTTTGCAGTGTACCTGAAATGTGCATTTACCCCAATAGAATTGCTTCCCCCGTCATGTGGTCCATTTCTGTGTAATGAGAGATACATAGATGTGTATGGCTATTGTATATTTGTTAGCAAGCGGAATGTTCATACTAATGTAAATTAACATCCCAATAACTTTTCCTCAGAGCAGAGAGTTCATTTTAAATGATTTTTCATGTATTGTAGTACTGCCAAATCTGTCGAAAGGGAGATAATGAAGAACTGCTCCTTCTTTGTGATGGCTGTGACAAAGGCTGTCATACATACTGCCATAGACCCAAGATTACTACTATTCCAGATGGGGATTGGTTTTGTCCAGCATGCATTGCTAAAGTAAGACTGATGTAAAACTAAACTTTTTAATTGTCAGCTAAATACTCTGAATTTTATGGAGGGCGGGGGACATGCAATTAACATACCATAAAATTCACCTTTCAAAAGTGTACAATTCAGTGGTTTTTAGTATGTTTACAAAGTTATACAACCATCATCACTTTTTAATTCTAGAACATTTTCATCATCCCAAAAAGAACTCTTATACCCATTAACAAACACTCCCCATTTTCCTTTCCTCAGCCCTTGGTTACCACTAATCTACTTTCTTTCTCTGGATTTGTCTTTTCTGGCCATTTCATATAAATTCTTTCAGAACTTGTGGCCTTTTCTGTCTGGCTTTTTTCACATAGTATAATGTTTTCAAGGTTGATTTGTGTTTCAGTATGTATCAGTACTTCCTTTTTATGGCCAAATAATAGTCCATCATATGGCTGTCCCACAATTTGTTAACTATTCATCTGTTGGTGGACATTTGGATTGTTTCTACCTTTTAACTATTTTGAATAATGCTGCTATGAACATGTATGGACAAGTTTTTGTATTTATGTATGTTTTCATTTCTCTTCAGTATATACCTAGGAGTGGAATTACTGGGTCATATGCTAAGTATATGTATTTAAGTCTTTTAAAATAGAAACCTGTGCGCTCTCACTCCAATTGATTATGAGAGAAGCAATATAATAAAATCCAAAGAAATGGTTATCAGAGTTAGAAGGTAAGGAGTAAGAGGATTAAAATGTTGGTCACGTATTGAGGGCCAGACCCTTTGCTAGGCAGTTCCCACCTCAGTCACTGTCTCTCGTGTGTAATCTCTTGACCTAATCATCATCAGTAACTACAGCCTCTCCATAAACTCAATTCCAGACATCTCCTCTGCCCACTGCCCCCTTTCTTTCCAGCTCACTCCCTCTAGCACTTCAGCTCCATCAATCCTTTGATTTCACCAGGATCTTCAGTTCATTTATATTAATACCTTTTCATTGTCCTTCTCCCCCTTTGTGCCCTCTCTTCCCTCCTAACCTAGCCTATATGTGTCAGATCTCATTATCATAATCACTGTATCCAACTTTAGCACCTTTGCTTTTCTCTCACTTGGTAAAACCATAATTCTGGTTAATTTAATGTGTCTTCTCCAGCACCTACACCTGTATATCTGAATGTGACTGGAGAAAACATCTAACCCTTTATATTCAAGAATCAGTGACCTCAGGAGGGCCTTTAATGCTGTCTGGTGATTGATTATTCCTTCACTATCTTCTCAGATCTCTAGTCTGCCTCCCCCATTCTCATTCTCAGCTCATAGCTTTACTACTATTTCACTGAGAAAATAGAAGGCCATCATAAGAAAATATCACAAGATCGTGCCAACACTTCTGCTATCCTTCCTG
>PVKH010029264.1:0-12687 GCA_004027955.1 Chaetophractus vellerosus | reverse complement strand
GTTCTAGCCAGAGCAATTAGGCAAGAAAAAGAAATAAAAGTCATCCAAACTGGAAAGGAAGAAGGAAAATATTATGCTATTTGCACATAACATGAGCCTATATACAGAAAACCTTGGGGAAAATCCCCAGAAAAGCTTCTAGGACTAATAAATGAATTCAGCAAAGTGGCAGAGTACAAGATCAATACCCAAAAATCAGTAGTATTTCTGTACACAAGCAATAAACAAATGGAAGATGAAATCAAGAAAGTATTCCATTTACAATAGCAACTAAAATAATCAAATATCTAAGATAAATATAATCAAAGAAGTAAAGGACTTGTAAACAGAAAACTACAAAACATTGCCAAAAGCAATCAAAGAAGACCTAAATTAATAGAAGGACATCCTGTGTTCATGGACTGGAAGCCTAAATATTGTTAAGATGCCAGTTCTACCCAAAGTAATTTACAGATTTAATGCAATCTCAATAAAAATTCCAAAATCTTATTTGCAAAAATGGAAAAGCCAATCAAATTTATATAGAAAGGCCATGAATAGCTATAGCCATCTTGAAAAAGGAGAGTGAAGTTGGAGGACTCACACTTACTGATCTTAAAACTTATTGCAAAGCCACATCATCAAAATGGCATGGTTCTGGCAGAGGGACAGATACATATACCAATGGAAACTGAGAGATCAGAAGTCAACCTTCACATTTACAGTCAATTGATTTTGACAAAGTGGAAAACAGCACTCAACTGGGAAAATAGAGTCTTTTCTATAAATGGGACTGCTAAAACTGTATCTCCACTTGCAAAAGAAAGAAGGAGGATCCCTCACACCTTATACAAAAATCAACTCAAAATGGATCAAAGACCTAAATATAAGAGCCAGAACTATTAAATTCCTAGAAGAAAACATAGGGAAGCAACTTCAGGACCTTGTTCTTGGCAATGGTTTCTTAGACTTTGAATCCAAAGCACAATCCAAAAAAGAGAAAAATAGATAAATGGGGTCTCATTAAAATAAAAAAGTTCCAAGCATCAAATGACTTTTTTAATTAAAGTAAAATAATCTACACAATGGGAGAAAATATTTGGGAACCTCATAGCCAATAAAGGTTTAATATCCAGAATATAAAAAGAACTCTGTCAACTTAACAACAGAAAAACAACACAATTAAAAAAAATAGGCAAAAGACTTGAATAGACATCTCTCCAAAGAAAATATACAAATGGTCAGAAAGCATATGAAAAGATGCTCAACAACATTAGCCATCAGGGAAATGCAAATGAAAACCACATTGAGATACCACTTCACACCCTCTAGAATGGCTATGATTTTTTAAAAAATAGGAAGATTACAAGTATTGAACAGTTGTGGAGAAATAGGAATACTCATTCATTGCTGGTGGCAATGTAAAACAGTGCAGCCATTGTAGTAGACAGTTTGGCATTTCCTCAGAAAATTAAACATAGAATTACCATATGAATCAGCAATCACACTATTAGGTGTACACCCAAATGAATGGAAAGCTGGTACTCGAACAGATATTTGCATCCCAATGTTCATGGTGGCATTAGGTCAAAAGGTGGAAGCACCCCAAGTGCCCATCAACCAATGAATGGATAAATAAAATTTGGTATACACATACATTGGAATGGTATTCAGCTAGAAAAAAGAATGAAGTACTGATACATGAGACAACATGAACCTTGAAGACATCATGTTGAGTGAAATAAGCAAGACACAAAAGGACATATAGTGTTATGATCTCACTGAATTGAAATAATTAAAATAATTAGAATGAGCAAACTCAACTAGTTAGAATATAGAATATAGGTTACCAGGGTATGGGGTGGGGATAGGGAAAGGGAAGCTGTAGCAGTTTGAATTTCTTTTATGAATCCCAACAAGAGAAATATTATGTTTATGAATTAAATTCATTCCTGTGCATGTGAGACCCTTTGCAATTGGACTATATCAGTGAAGCATGACTCAGGTGGGGTCCCCGCCCTCTTGCTGGGTCTGATATAAATGGAGATACACAGGAAAAGGGAGATACACCATATTTGATCCTGCCGTGTGAGAGAAAGGAGAGGCTCAAAGAGCTGACCCCGAGACCCAGGGAGAGATGAGCCATATGCCTGATAGTTAGCAGCTGAAGTCTGGAAGAAAGTGGAGCAGCCAAGCCTGAGAGAGGAGGCCCAATAAGAGAAAAGTCCTATGCTTGGTTGCCCAGACTGAGCTCAGGGAAATGGTACAGCCTGGAGGGGAAGGCAGAGACCTGGGCAGAGATCTTCTGCCATCTGGCTTCACTACATGGCAACTGACTTTGGTGAGAAAGCACCTCTTATGGTGCCTTGAGTTGGACTTTTAATGGCATTAGAACTGTAAACTTTTACTCTGAATAAATCCCTTTTATAAAAGCTAACCCATTTCTGGTACTTTGCATTGGCAGTCTTTTGGCAAATTGAAGCAGAAGTTAAGGCTTAAAATATACAGGGCTCCTATCTGGAAGATGGAATTGTTTTGTTAATGGATGGTGGCGAGGTAGCACAAAATTGTGAAAGTAATTAAAAGCTCTGAAAAATATATATGAATTTGGTTAAAATGGGAAATAGGTTGTATATATTGTAATAGAATGGGATTTAAAAAAAAAACATGGAACTGCATTACACAAATAGTGAACCCTAAGTTAAAACATGGACTACAGTTAATAGTACATTAATAAAAATGTGCTTTTGTCAACCATAACAAATGTACCACACCAATGCAAGATATTAACTAAGTGTGTTATATGGAAATCCCATATTTTATGCATGATTTTTCTGTAAACTCCGACTTCTCTCATTAAAAAACAAGCAATCAGCAGGTAAAAATAAAATGAACATCAAGAATGCAGACGGGGCTGGCTGTAGCTCAATTGGTAGGGCGCCAGTTTACCACATGGGAGGACCCGGGTTCCATTCCCAGGGCCTCCTTGAGTGGGCAGACCGCCTTGAGAAGGCAAGCTGCCACGGGCAGGGCAAAGTCGCCACGAGCAGGGCAAAGCCACCACGGGCAGGGCAAGCCCCCGCGGGGAGGACAAGCCGCCCATGAGCAGGACAAGCCTCCCGCGAGCAGGCAAGGCTGCCGCTCCATGAGCTGACTCAGTGGGCCCCCACAAGGGGGGGAGGGAGACAAGCAGACACAGAAGAACGCAAAAATCAACACAGCAGGAACAAGCAAAAAGGGGGGGATATATAATTAAAAAATGCAGAGAAGTAATCTTAATGCCAAAGCTCCTTTTGTGGTGAAAACATTGGCAGATCTTGAGATATATGAATTATGAATTTGATGACCTCTGGTTGGAGGCAGATAGAAAGAAAATACAAGAGCTTTCCCAAAGTGAGTTAGTAACAGGAGATTCTTTCCAAGTTAATCAGGAACACCAAAAGAGAGGGCTGTAAAGAATGGGTTTGCATTGTATAAGATGTACAAGCATGTGTGGAGGCTCTGCAAAGAATATTACTCTCTGGATGTGGTGAGTTTGAGGATTTGGGGGCTAACCAAGGCAAAGATTTGACCACAAGATGGTAATAGTATGCAAAGAACTTTATTTGGTGGTGCTTGGACCCATTTGCATGAGATGGGAATTCCCTTCATGTAGGATACCTTCCAGAGACAGTGGCACAAGGCCTCTGTCCAAAAGGAGGGCAAGGCAAGGGAGCTCCTGAGGGAGAGGGGAATGAATCAGAAAGGGAGCTTTCCTGTCTAGGTACTGTCACCCAGTAACACGATGGAAAGTCAGAAAGCTCTGAAGGATAGCAGAGGTTTGGGGTTTTTATAGCCCCAGGATTTGTCTCATCTATGGCTAGCAGATGTTATCTGAAATTTTGTGGGGTATTCTAAGCAGGAAGGCTCTAAATGGCTAAAAATATGCTGTCAGGGGCTACTTTTAAAACAATTAGATGTGTAAGAATTTGAGTTTGGAATAGGCAGGCTTTTGGACAAATGGTCATAACCTGTCATGAAAAAGTAAACAATGTGAAGAACAACATACAGGGGCCATCTTTGGTTCATTTGGGTAATGTTTTATAAACTAAACCAGAAGGAAACCCTACCCCTTCAGGAGGCTGCAATGTACTAAGCTAATCTCTCATATAGATTTTGCAGCACATTTTCACATTGACTAATGAGGACAAGAAAATCCAAAGTGATAAATTTAGTTTGAAATGTTCTCAAATTAATCATTTCCCTAGACACCTGGCAAAAGCTGGTGTGCCAAGACCATTCAATGGGGGAAAGATTAGGCTCTTCGGTAATTGGTGTTTAGACCACTGCGTATGCTCATACAATAGAATGAAGCTAGAGAGGAGGTGCAAGGTGATAGCAGAGTAAGGCAATCCAAGAGTCAGCTCCTACAGTGCAGGTAGTAATCACCCAGAGATATCTAAAGCACCTACTTGGAGGGCTTAGGAGACCAGAAGAACATCCAGCAACACCCTTGAAAGAGTGGAAGGAGGGCACTGCCCATTAGCAGTGAAGACTCATGAGTAGAACACTACATGCCATGGAGGCTGGTTCCCATCCCCCACTGGTGGTACAAGATGCCTTGGGAGCTGTTCCTGGCTGGAGTTGGAAGCTCCATTTCCCAAAATTGGGGGAGGAAGAGACAGTTTGGCATAGACTTCAGCTACTGATTAGCAAATTCAGCTGGCTGAAGTATCATCTTAAGAACAACTAAAGTCTGAACCAGCCCAAGTTGGAAAGAGGCCGGTAGCCTCCATTTTAACTCTGTCCCCAGCATGAGAGGAAGTGGGACTGATTAAAAACAGTGATGGTAGGAAAAAGTTTCTTTCCACCCAGGTTGGATTATAGTTCTAGCCTAGGCTCCAGGCCATCTCCAGCAGGGAGGAAGCTGGGGGAACCTTGACCAGCCTCTCTGGGCAACTGCAGTTGCTTTCAGCTACAGGGACTGGATTGTTGGACATGCCTGGGGCTCCCTGCCCCAGGCGGGGGTGGGGGGGGTGGGGAGGGGGGAAGGGCCAGAGCTTTGTCAGTCTACCTGGGAGACTGCAGTCAGTTTTGACCCACATGGCTGGCTTAGGTTGCAGCCCACACCTGTGGCTCCATTCCCAACCGAGGCAGGGGAGGAAGGGGCATAGACCTTCATCAATCTATCCAAGCAACTAGAAATGGACTGGGACTGCACAGCTGGAATTACTACACATGGCTGTGGCTCTGTCCCTACCATTGGCATGGGAAAAGGACAGAGAATCTTCATAGGTTCCTGGGGCAATGTGGGCAGGTTCATTGTCCATGGCTTACAGTACCAACTGCATCCTCAGCTCCTACTCTGCAACCAAAAAGGAAGAAAGGGCAAGAAAAGGATGAAAAAGAGCTGGAAATTTCAGATTGACTAAAGGCAAGCCACTATAATGTTCCAAATTAATTTGAACCAAGTATCAAAGAAGGAATGCAGCACAAAGCCAATCAAATAGAAAGCCCTAGACTGAAGAGAGTGATTGCACCAGAATAAATATATCTAGTAAATCAGATGCCAAGACACCAAAAAATTACAGTCCATACCAAGAAACAGTCAAAGGAACATGCTAAGCCACCAGATGACATAAAAGAGTTGAGACAACTAATAATAGATGTGCAAACAAATCTCCCTAATAAATTCAATAAGATGGCTAAAGAGATTAAGGATATTAAGAAGACACTGGGTGAGCACAAATAAGAATTTGAAAGCATTCATAGAAAAATAGCAGCTCTTATAGGAATGAAAGGCACAATAAATGAAATAAAAAATACACTGGGGGCATATAACAGCAGAAGAGGCAGAAGAAAGGATCAGAGAGCTTGAAGACATGGTCTCCAAAAGCAAACATACAAAAGAACAGATAAAGAAAGAATGGGAAAAGTTGAACAGGGTCTCAGAGAACTAAATGACAGCAGGAGACATGCAAACATACAAGTCATGGGTGTCCAAGAAGAAGAGAAAGGAAAAGGGACTGAAGGAATATTTGAAGAAATAATGGTAGAAAATTTCCCAACCCTATTGAAGGATATAGATATCAATTTCCAAGAAGCACAACGTACTCCCATCAGAATAAATCTGAACAGACCTACATTGAAACACATTCTACCAGAATGTCAAATGCAAAAGATAAAGAGAGAATTCTGAGAGTGGTATGAAAAAAGCAATGCATCATATACAATGGATACCCAATAAGTTTAAGTGCTGATTTCTCATGAGAAACCATGGAAGAAAGAAGGCAGTGGTATGATATATTTAAGATTCTTCAAGAGAAAAACTGCCAGCCAAGAATCTTATATCTAGCAAGACGGTGTTTCAAAAATGAGGGCGAGTTTAGAATATTCACAGATAAACAGAAACCGAGAAAGTTTGTAACAAAGAGGCCATCTTTGTAGGAAATACTAAAGGAGATGCTACACCCTGAAAAGAAAAGAAAGGAGAGTGAGGCTTGGAAGAGACTCCAAAATGAAAATTATATCAGTAAAAGTAACTAAAAGTGTAAAAAGAGTGGTGAAAATTAAATGAGATAGATAAAATCTGAAGGACAAAATTGGTGAAGTAAGAACTGCCTTTATGGTAATAACATTGAAGGTTATTCGATTAAAGTCCCCAATCAAAAGACACAGACTAGCTGAATGGATGAGAAAATATGAGTCATCTATATGCTGTCTACAAGAGACTCATCTTAGACACAAAGATACCAATAGATTGAAAGTGAAAGGCTGGAAAAAGATATTCCAAGCATGCAATAACCAAAAAAAAAAAAAAAAAAAAAAAAAAAAAAAAAAAAAAAAAAAAAAAAAAAAAAAAAAAAAAAAAGCTGGAGTAGCTATAAATTATATAGGATGAAATAGATTTTAAAAGCAAACCTATTATTAGAGAGAGGAAGGACATTATATATTGATAAAAGTGGCAATTTACCAGGAAGAAATAACAGTCATAAATGTAAATATGTAAATGCCCCAATCATGATACCCCAAATTACATGAGACAAACACTGGCAAAACTGAAGGGAGAAAAAGATGTCTCTACAATAATATTTGTACACTTCAATACAACATTCTCAGCATTGGATAGAACATTTGGGCAGAGGATCAATAAAGAAACAGAGAGCTTGAATAATATGATAAATAGACTAAACCTAATAGAAATATACATAACATTTCACCCCAAAACAGCAGGATATACATTCTCTTCAAGTGCTCATGGAACTTTCTCCAGGATGGACCGAAAGTTCAGTCACAAAGGAGATCTCAATAAATTCAACAAGATTGAAATTATACAAAGCACTTTCTCTGATCATAATGGGTTAAAACTGGAAATCAACAACAGGTGGAAAAAGGTATAATTCAAAAATACATGGAGATTAAAGAACACACTCTTAAATAATGGGGTCAAAGAAGAAATTGTGAGAGAAATAAAAAATGTCTCGAAATGAATGAAAATGAAAACACAACCTGTAAGATTATATTGTATGCAGCAAAGGCTGAGAGGGAAATTTATAACCCTCAGCATACATTAAAAAATAAGAAAGGGCTAAAATCAGTGGCCTAACTACACAGCTGAAGGAACTACAAAAAGAACAGCAAACTATTCCCAAAGAAATCAGATGGAATAACAAAGATCAGAGCAGAAATAAGTGAAATTGAGAAAAAAAAAATAGAATTACCAAGACCAAAATTTGGTTCTTTGAGAATATTAACAAAATGACAAACCCTTAGCTAGACTGAAAAAAAAAGATAGAAGATGCAAATAAATAAAATCAGAAATGAAAATGGGGACATCACTACTGGCCCCACAGAAAGAGAAGAGATCATAAGAGGATACTATGAAGAACTGTATACCAAGAAACTACACAGTGTAGATGAAATGCAAAAATTCCTAGGAATGTACAAACAACCTACACTGTCCCTAGAAGAAATATAAGACCTCAATACACTAGTCACAAGTAAAGTGACTGAAACAGTCATCAAACAACTCTCCAAAATGAAAAGCCCAGGACCAAGTGGTTTTGAAGGTGAGTTCTACCAAGCATTCAAAGAAGATTTAACACCAATCTTAATCAAACTCTCAAAAATTTGAACAAGAAGAAATGCTACCAAACTCATTCTATAAACCAGTATCACCCCAATACTAAAGTCAGATGAAGATATTACAAAAAAAGAAAATTACAGACCCATTTTCCTAATGAATATGGATGCAAAAATTCTCAACAAAATACTTGCTAATTGAATCCAATAACACATTAAAAGAATTATTCATCATGATCAATTGGACTTTATACCAGGGATGCAAGGCTGGTTCAACAGAAGAAAATCAATCATTGTAATACATCACACCAATAAATCAAAGAAGAAAAGTCACATGAACCTTTCGGTTGACACAGAAAAGGCATTTGATAAAAAACAGCATCCTTTCTTGATGAAAAAAACTACAAAAGATTGGAATTGAAGGAAACTTTCTCAACATGATGAAGGCCATATAGGAAAAACCCACAGCTAACATTGTACTCAGTGGTGAAAGACTGAAAGCTTTCCCATTGAGATCAGGAACAAGACAAGGATGCCCACTGTCACCACCGTTGTTCAGTATAGTGCTAGAGGTTCTAGCTAGAGCAAGCAGGACGAAAAAGAAATAAAAGGCATCCAAATCAGAAAGGAAGAAGTAAATCTTTTGCTATTTGTAGATGATATGATCCTCTACCTAGAAAGTCCTGAAAAATCTACACCAAAGCTACTGGAACTAATAAACAATTTCAGCAAAGTGGCAGGATACAAGATTAATATGCAAAAATCAGTAGTGTTTCTTTACACTAATCTGAGGATTATGTTAATGTGCAATCTGAGGAGGAAGTCAGGAAAAATTTCCATTTACAATAGGGACTAAAAGAATCAAATATTTAGAAATAAACTTAACCAAGGATGTAAAGCACTTATATTCAGAAAACTACAGTGCATTGTTAAAGGAAATTTAAGAGACCTAAATAAATGGAAGAACATTCCTTGTTCATGGATTGGAAGACTAAATATTGTTAAAAGATGTCAGTTTTAGCCAAATTGATATACAAATTAAATGCAGTCTTGATAAAATTCCAACAGTAATTTTTAAACAAATGGAAAATATAATTACTAAATTTATTTGGAATGGTAAGGGGTCCTGAATAGCCAGAAACATCTTAAAAAGGAAGAGCAAAGTTGGAGGATTCCCACTTCTGGATTTAAATCCTATTATCTAACTACAGTGGTAAAAAACAGCATGGTACTGGCATAACGACAGACACATAGATCAATGGAACCAAACTGATGGTTCAGAAACAGGCCCTCATATCTATGGCTAATTGATTTTTGACAAAGCTGTTAAACCCACCCAGCTGGGATAGAACAGTCTATTCAACAAATGTTGCTGGGAGAACTGGATATCCACAGCCAAAAAAAAAAAAAAAAGAGGACCACTATCTCATACCTTATATAAAAATTAACTCAAATGGATCAAAGACTCAACTATAAAATGTACAACCATAAAGCTCCCAGAAGAAAATGTAGGAAAACATCTTCAAGACATGGTGATAGGTGGTGGATTCTTAACCCGTACACCAAAAGCATGAGCAATCAAAGAAAACATGGATAAACGGGACCTCTTCAAAATTAAACATTTTTTTGTGATTCAAAAGACTTCATCAAGAAAGTGAAAAGGCAACCTATCCAATGGGAGAAAATATTTGGAAACCACATATCTGATAAGGGTTTGATTTTCATTCTATGAAAAGAGAGCATACAACTAAAAAATAAGATATATATAAATTTATGATTGTTATCTCTTCCTGATGAATTGCCCCCTTTATTAATATATAATATCCTTACTTTCTCTAATGAAAACTTTGCTTTTAACGTCTATTTCATTCCATATAAGTATAAATACTCCAGCTTTTGTGTGTGTGTGTGTGGTTATTGCATGTGTGGAATATCTTTTTCCAGACTTCTACTTTCAATCTATCTGTATCCTGAGGTCTAAGGTGAGTCTCTTGTAGACAGCATATAAATGGCTCATATTTTCCTTTCCATTCTGTCAGTGTGGGTCTTTTGATTGGGGAGTATAATTCATTCACATTCAATGCTATTTCTCTAAAGGCAGTTCTTACTTCACCCATTTGACCTTTGGGTTTTATATGTCATATGTATTTTAACCACTCTTTTTACATTTTTAGTTACATATACTTATATAATCTTCATTTCTAGACTCTCTTCCAAACCTCTCTCTCCTGTTTTTGTCTTTTCTTACTGCAGCACTCCCTTTAATATTTCCTGCAAAGCTGGTCTCTTGAATATTTAAGATAATAAAAGAGTTCTAGCTAATAAAACAATCAAGCCAATAGTGGAGATAAAGTGTATTATTGAAATGCTAAATCCAAAAACAGACAGAAAAATAGGAACAAAAGGAACAGAAAAAAACATAGGACAAATAGCCAGTTGGTAGGTATAAACCCAACTATTTCATTAGTTGAAATAGATATAAGTGCTCTAAAAATCCAATTAAAAGCAGAGTCTGTCTGCCTGGATGAAAAAGCAACACCCATCTCAATGTTCTCTAGAAGAAATACATTTGAAATATGGAGAAATAAATGGATTGAGTAAAAGGGTGCATAAATGAAATATTTGTAACTCATATCAAAGACAAAAAATTAATTTCTCTAATTAATTTTATATATTACTTAACAAGAAAAATAGAAAAATTGGTAAAGAATAAGAGGAAACATCTTTTACTAAGTCTTTCCTAAGAGTGAGGAAATATTTTCCAGAATCTTTCAGAAGACTTTCCTTTATATTAGCCAGAATTGGATAATGTGCTCTTCATATACTTATCAATAGAAAAGGAAAGGAGTTTATTATTACGGGCTTTGTCATCCATTCAGTGTATGTTGGAGGGAAAATTTTGTTCTTAGCTAAGCTGCTTTGAGTTTGCTCTGTGTTTGCATGGGTCTGGAACCAGCCAGAGATTTCAACAGAGACTACACCATACCAACTCTAAACTACCTCTAAAACAAACAAACAAACAAAAACAAAAACAGACACAAAAAAACTACCAGAAATCCACGTAATTTCCTCCTCCAAGATTTGGCTTCTCTCCAGAATCTACCTGCTTCTGTTCTCTCTCTTCGGGGAATTTTTTAAATGTATTTTGTCTACAGTTTACAGTTTTTATCTGCATGAGGGTCAGTCTAGTGAGAATCATGTGGTCATTATGCATCCTTTTACCCTTAATCCATTTATTTCCTTATATTTCAAATCTATTTCTTCCAGAGGGCATTGATTTGGGAGTTGTTTTTTTTTTTTTTAGGAAAGTAGAAATATATGTCAATTACTTTGAGATGCTGTGGTATAAAATTCTTATTGAATTCTTCATGAATTAAATTCTATCTCCTTCTGGTTTGATACATTCCTCAAGGTTTCTGGTCTGCTGATGATACCAGCCCTATTTTACACCTTTGCTCTAACTTTTTCTCATTTTTATCTTGCTTTGGTCATTTCAAATGGTATGTGGGGAGGAAAAAGAGGTAAACAAGTTTACAGTGTCATTGCACATAGTTGCACAGGCTGTGAACTACACTAATCCAGGGAACTAAACCTATACAAACTACAATATGAAGTTCCCCTTTTCCCCCCAAATTTCTGCAATGCATAATCTCCATGTTTGTATAGACACTCGATGCCCCATTTTAACAAATGTGCAAAGGCATTTGGGCAACCAAAGAGAACCCCAAATTTTCAGTTCAATAAATTACCCTAAGTCAAAAGAGATAGGCAGTGCTGTGATGCAGAGCTCATGGGTCACCTAAGAGACATCTAGAATCTCATCCAAATCTCACCAGGTAGCATTGAGAGCATCAGAATCTTTTAACTGCCATAAATCCTCAAGTGCTATAATCACTGACATTGCTTTCTCCTGTCAATTTTACCAAGCTGTTAACCTTTATCAGCTCTTTCCTCACTAAAGCTGCCATTTAAGACTCTATAAAAAGGACCTTATATCCCCATTTGTCAGGACCTCAGAGAATCTTTCCAAGCTGCACCCTGTAATAGCTCACTCAGACTTGCTGACTTCCATTTCAGTGTCTTTGTAATAGGCTGTCTGACTCAGCTTCTCTGATACCATTCTATCAAGGTTTTCCTCCTAACAATGTCACTCCCTTTGCTCAATTTTCTTTTCCAGTTCCTCTTCCTTTGCCCACAATATCTGAACTCTTGCTATCCCCTAGGATTAAATCCATGTAACTCATCCTTTTTATTTTAGATACTCCCTTAGTCATCTAATATACTTCCATGGTTTAAATTTCACCTACTTTGATGAATCCATCTGAGTTCATGCCATTTTGGATGCTTCACAGACAACACCAGTTTAGCATATCCACACTTTCTCCTGAAAACATACTTATCTTCCTCTCTTTGCTCTCTCAGTGACAGAAACTGCCACCATTCATTAGCTTAGGCTAAAAACTACTTCCTCCCTTATACCTCACACAGAAGCCAAAAATTATTCCCGTCAATTTCCATTTTAAAAATTATGTTTCAAAACTGTCTCCTTATCCTCACAACCACTGCCCTTAGCTTATGCCCTAATTGTGATTCATTGAAAGGACCTCCTAATCAGTTTTTCTGCTGCAAAGCTCATCCTGTTGCAGA
>PVKH010029263.1:0-12689 GCA_004027955.1 Chaetophractus vellerosus | reverse complement strand
TACTCAAAATACTAGCAAACCAAATCCAACAGCATATTTAAATAATTATACTTCATGATTAAGTGGGATTTATCCCCAGTATGTGAGGTTGGTTCAATATAAGAAAATTAATTAATGGAATACACCACAATAACAGAAGGAAGGAGAAAAAACATATGATCATTTCAATCAATGCAGAAAAGGCATTTGACAAAATACAGCACCCTTTCTAAAAAAAAAAAAAACACTTAGAACACTAGCAATAGAAGGAAACTTCCTCAACATAGTAAAGAGCATATATGAAAAACCCACTGCTAACATGCTTCTTCATGGTGAAAGACTGAAAGCTTTCCTTCTAAGATCAGTGACAAAACAAGGGTGGGAAGAAAAGGTTGGAAAAGAAGAAGTAAAACTTAATATCCAGAATATGTAAATAAATCCTTCAACTTAACAATGAAAAGACTAGCAATCCAATTTTAAAAATGAACAAAGACTTGAACAGACATCCCTCCAAATAAGGTATGCAAATAGCCAGAAAGCACATGAGAAGATGCTCAACATCATTAGGCATCAGGGAAATCAAAACTACAGTGATTTCATACCCATTAGAATGGCTGCCATTAAAAATCAGAAAATAACAAGTATTGGAGAGGATGTGGAGAAATAGGAACACTCATTCATTGCTGGTGGCAATGTAAAATTGTGCAGCTGCTATGAAAGTCAGTTTTGTATTTCCTCAGAGAGCTAAGGATAGAACTACCATAAGACCGAGTAATTCCATTACTAATTATATACCCAATAGAATCGAAAGCAGGGACTCAAACATATATTTGCACAGTTGATATTAATGGAGGCATTATTCACAATTGCCATAAGATGGAAGCAACTTGTGTCCATCAACAGATGGGTTTATAAATAAAAGGTGGTATATACCTATAATGGAATGTTATTCAGCCATGAAAGGAATGAAGCCCTGATACGTGGTGTCTTCTTGACATGGATGAAACATGAAGACATCATGTTGAATGAAATAAGCCAGACTCGTGAGGAAAAACAGTGTATGATTTCACCGATTTGAAACAATTAGAATAAGCAAACTCATAGAGTCAGATCTAGACTATTGGTTACCAGGGCATGACATGGGGATAGGGAATGGGAAGTTAAGTCTTAAAATGTACTGGGTTCCTATTTGGAATGATGGAAGTAATTTGGTAATGGCTGGTGGTGATGGTAGCACAACATTGTGAACTCAGTTAACAGCTCTGAAATATTTATCTGAATATGATCAAAAGGGACAATGTTAGATTGTATATACAGTAACAGAATACATTTTTTAAAAATCCATGGAACCACCCTACACAAACAAGGAACCCTAAGTTAAACCATAGACTTTAATTAATGGTACAATTATAAAAATGTGCTAGCACGAATGTTCTACACCAATGCAAGGTGTTGGTGGGATGGTATATGGAATCTAGTATTTTACATATGTTTGCTCTGTACATCCACAACTCCTCTAATAAAGGAAAACAGTTAAAGGTTTAAATTGAAGAGACGAAGCTCTAGTTTAGATAATTCCAAACATCATCCAGAGAAGATGTATGCCCCCAAATAGCATGAATTAAACACTTGCTATTCCACCTCCTACTAAATTTAGAATCATCTCTGAGGCTCTCAAACGTTTCCGGAGATAATATGCTTTATTATATACATGTTATTTTTTATCATATTTACCCATTCCTTCCCTTCAAATTGTTCTGGGTACAGAAAGCTACCTGGGTGTTGTTCAATTAATTATTGCTGTTTTACTTCACATCTTCTCTCTCTCAGATTTTAATCTTACTGAAGATCCTTAACTTCTCTAAATGGATACATAAGATGTAAATGTTAAGCCACTTTAAAGTAATTTCAAAAAAGATTTTAAAGGAACAAGAAACAAAGTGGGAAAAATGTAAAACTTCAGAAAGCTGGCTCAACTGTTTCTCTGAGTCTGTTGTATAAGAAAGCTAAAATTTCCATCAAGGTAATAGACACTGTCATGAATTCAGGTATTTCCTCCCATTCTTCACTGACAAAAATGTAGTCAATTCATTCGCTCATTTGATTCTTCACCTATTAAACAGAATTTACTATAGCCAAACACTATACTAGATATGCAAAATGCAGGAAGGTATAGTTTTTGTCTCACAGCCCAGCAGGGTAGATAAATATACTAACATGGAATTACAATATTACAGAGTTAAGTAAACGTATATAGACCACCAAAGGGACAAAAACAAAAGTACACCAAAAAAAAAATACAGATTCAGCTGGGAAAACGTCACAGAGTTCATAGATGACTGGAATCCTAAAGCATGAGGGAGAAAATTTTACCAAGCAGAGAAGTGGTACTGCCTGCTGAAGAGAGTTCACACAAAGGCACAAAAGCACAGAAGAAAAGGTGGTATTAGGAGGCTGAATGTGTCTACACATGACTAGAATGCCAGGAATCTGTGATGTAGTGAGAAAAGCTGTTAAGGCAGATAGGTCTGAATGTGTGGGGAACTAGCTAGCATGAGATAACATGGGTGTTTAAATAAGAGCTACCAGATCTAACAAAAGACATTTATGAAGAACAGTCATAATCAGATTTCCATCTAGCAAGCTAACTCTGCTAGCAGTGTAGAAAGTATTTGTAAAACTATGGGAAAGAAATATTGAGGACAAGGAAATTGGCATTTAATTCATCCAAAAGCAATAATGTGACCATTCATTCATTCTCCCTACATTTATTGTGTACTTATGTCCTATATATTGTGGTTGCTGGAGGTCATCAAAACATGAATTAGGTGGCTAAAGTATAATTTAAATAGAAGAGGACTTGAACACAGCTCTTTTTTCACAAAACTTAAAGTTGAAGTAGGTTTTCTGCTTCCTGCCTACCCTGGTCATTGAGATATAAAATTAAAAACTTTAGATTTCAAAACTACATGGATGAGGAGTTATGCTAAACTCACACATCTTAGCCTACACTAATTTCCTCTCAAAGAGTCTAAGATGGATGATAAATCAATAAAAACAGTGAAAATTGTTATGTTGCTTCTTGGAAGATTTCTCCATAAGGTGAATGAAAGTGTGGCAGGGATCGATATTAGAGTGGCTGCACCTGAAACATACATTTTATTAAATGGTATTGACCAAAAACACTCAGACCTCTCATTTAAAAGGAGAGCTGACCTCAAGTTATGGCCACTTTTTGACAAACTGCAGAATTCAACAAGTATTGGTTTACTTTTTCTGTCTTTCACGTGGACTATAAGCTTCCTCTCAACAAGATTTGTATCTTTATATTTTCAGTCTAGAACACAATGCTGGTATAGGAAATTATAAATATTTGTCAAATAATCACTAAGATAAATGGAAACAGATGTTAATACAGAATATCAGTTAACTTTCATATGGGAATTTATAATCCAACATCATTTTCCTTGTTAGAAAGCTCAGAACTTCCTAATGGAATTTAGATATTCAAGGTTTTTTTTGATTGTTTGCTTATTTGTTTGGGGGACAAGAAAGGGCAAATTTATACCTAATTTTCTGTTCCACTCATATTGTACTTTGCCAACTTTGATAGATGTCTTAGTTTGCCATAACTATAGTTGTGTATGATAACCTTCTGAATTTACTGTATCCAATTTAATACTATTAATGACCTTAATCCATATCCCATTCCATCTGCCTCTCCCTCCTATAATATCCCCCTTATTTCCTTTCCTTCATCTAACAATAAAAGATGAATAATCTCTCTCTTTCTCTCTCTTTCTCTTTCTCCCCTCTCTTTTTTTCTTCTCCCTCTCTCCTTTTGTCTTTCCCTCTTTTCCTATCTCCTTCTCTCTCGTTCAGGACCTTAGCTCACACAAATACATTTCTTTTCCTTTTATTTTTTAAAACTGTAAGCTATAATGTTAATTCTCCCCTCTGCCATCCCCAAATAGCCAACTTTTCATTTGTTAAGGTTTCTTCCTAAGATTTAGCTTTTAATTTATTTGTTTTACTATTCAATACAAGGTATATCTAGCTCTTCTGGAGGTTCTGTAATTTGGCAGTCTTCCATCTAGCCTCCCCAGGCTAGATGAAAGACGGATATATATATATATATATATATATAGCTCCTGGAGGCATAATCGTGATTAAATACTCAGGCTCCATGTACATTTTCTCATGTCCGTAGCACTCTGGAGAAATCAATTAAGCCTCAGACCCCCTCTGAGATTGTTATTATCATCTTCCTTTTACATGTGCAAATCTCAACACAGACGCTAATGTTTTTTGCCCAAAGTCAAAGGAAAGTGTTATTTTCATACTGAGATTAGCATTTAATTATTATTGTTTAAAGTCAATGCCGTTCTTTTACTATAATATCTCTCTCACTGGTGTTCTCTCTTTTGCTCTTTCTCTCTGAGTAGAACCAGCACAATCTCATTAACATATGAATAAAAGTTCTTTTCATAATATGATGTTTACAAAAGTAGTAAATGCGAGTATTCTTAGTTTTTTTATTACTTCATTATCACTTTATAACTTACAAATTAAATATTTAATATTTCTCCAGCTTTCCTTACTAAAGTTGCTCAAATTATTTTTGTATAATTAAGCTTTTTTATTTTTAATTGTGCAGCCTACATTTACAAACACTGTATTCCCTAAATATCAGTTTTATTGATATTACATAGAAGAACTTTCTTTAGAAGAGTTTTATTTCAGGTTCATTTAAAAAATAACTAACAAGCACTTAATATGTGAAAATCTAATATATTCAAGTTGTAATTTATTTAGCCAAAAAAAGTAAACCCCTTTTGAAAAATACATTCCTGAAGTGAAATAAAGGACAGTATTTGTCAATCAAATGCCTTAGTGAACCTGGAATGTTGATTATATGTATTTACTTTATTTTATTTTACATTTTGTTGAGTAAGGGGAAGGACAGACATGTATTGTTAGAGGAAGAATTATTATTACTCATTAAGATACAGTTACCTTCCGAATATATTACATAATAGGAGGTTGAGTCCCACTCCTGGAGGACTGGTTACGTGAAATTTAAAATAAACACATTCTTAATTAAAAGTGGTTAACATTTTAAAAATTGGATATTTAAAAATACATATTAAAAGAAATCTTATACTTTATCAGGTTTGAGTTGAATAAATTGTATTTTAATATGCATTTAGTCTATTGTAATATAAAAATTTGATAGCTCTTATTGACTACATACTAGTTTATGCTGATGAATATTGAAATATATTTTGATCACCAAATTTTGTAGAATTACTAGCAGTGAAATATAAGTCCTTTTAGCATTTAAACTTTCCCACCTTTTTCCTCACCTTACTGAAGAATGAACATGAGATCTTATCTGGTCCCGTGGCTGCCTCTATGTGAAGCTAGTGGATGCTGATGAAAGGTTACTCCCTTTAGCATCAAGAAGGCCAAAGAATAATGAATTATCTCTTGTCTTTATTGTTGTGGTGTGGTCTCAAGAATATACCGGAAATTTTAATGTCACTTGATAACAGATGATCAATATTTCCATTGTTTTGCTGTTATCACTCCACAAGGAACGCCTTTGAAATTAATCAGTATGACTGGACCTTCCATGCACTTCCCTGAATCAGAATTATAGTGGCATTGGCATAGACAAGGCAACACCCCAAATACATTTTTGTCTATCTTGTAAATTCATGTCTATGAATTCACTAATATGATCTAGACAATTTTTTTTTACTTTTTTTTTTTTTTTTTTTAGGTATCAGGGCTGGGGATTGAGCCTGGGATCTGGGACCTCGTATGTGGGAAGGTGGTGCTCAACCATCAAGCCACATTGGCTCCCCTTAGTTGTTTTTTTTATTTTGTTTTGTTTTGTTTTGTTTGTTGTCTGTTTTTCTGTTTTTTTAGGAGGCACCAGGGACCCAACCCAGGACCTCCCATGTGGGAAGCTTTTGCCCATCTGCTTGAGTCACATCTGATCCCTCCACAATTTTTGAGACCTAGCCCCACTAGTCCTTAAATAGTGCTGATGCCTACTGTTGATATTTTCCTCTCCAGATTGACAATTTTCTTTCAGTAATCTGCCTCATGGATTACCTTTATGTTATGTAGCTACCTTTAATCCTGAAAACTCAATTCAATTCGACAAACAAATATTCACTGAGCATAATGTAAATTGTTTCCTTAAGAAATAAGACAGTAGATTTTCTGACATGAAAATTTCTATTAAAGATGGCTTAACATACTACTGAATATGCTATGGAATGGAGATTGGCATATTGGACTACAGAACTATAAACAAGCAACAGATTGTATTAAAGTTTCCCTAATTCAGATTGTAGATGTATATTTAGAATATTTTCAAAAGTAGAAATTGTAAAGATGTGATTTAACAAGAATTTTTAAAAATTTAGTTGTCTAAAATGCTCTTCTATAAATGATGTTATTCTTAATTTTATGTCTTTAATGCTTCAATGCTATCTAACAAATAATAAAGCTATACTGATGTAGATGAGGCATCAGTTGTGTGAAACCGAGATTTATATTCATCATATACACAGATAAAGAAGACAACATAGTTGGATAGATTTCTGGAAAATATGCTATGCTAAATGATGTCATCACTATGGCATGACTTTTTCCAATGAATGGTTATTTTTCATTTTCTATTACTTTTGGATGCAGTCACAGCAGAAATTCAGTCCTCAGGAGAACTTGAAGCACTTGCTTCACTTTTATAATAAATTTATAATCTTAATATTAGATTATCATTAACACTGATCTAGTAGTCTAAGAAAATGAAACCAGGTTATCATTTTTGTTTTTTAAGTTTATTTTTAAAGAAGTTTTAGAGTACAGAAAAATTTCATCTAAAATATGGGATATTCCCATAAGCCCCACACCCTCCCTATCTCACATTTTCCCCTATTATAAACATGTTACATTAGTGTGGTATATTTTGTTACAATTGATAAACAAATGTTGAAAAATTGCTACTAACCATTGTCTATAGTTTACATTATGGTTTATACTTTGCACCATACAGTTTTATAGGCTTTGACAAAATGTATAATGGCCTGTGTCTGTTATTGCAATATCAAGCAGAACAATTCCAGTGCCCTAAAAATGCCTTATGTTCCACCTATTCTTCTCTCTCCTTCCCTTCAGAACCTCTGGTAACCACTATCTTTATATCAATGTTACAAGTTCTTCCATTACTACAGTAATAATAAGTCTACTTTGGTACATGGTTGCATTTCCCCTCCCCCCCCTTATGTTTGTTCATTCATCAATCTTGTGGATTTGGGCATGGTGATGCCTGCCCTGCTTCAGAATGAAAGGGGGCTTAGATCTTATGAGGCAGATGGAAAGAACTGTTTTGCTTGCAGATGTAGATACTCTGCTTTTTGGGATGTGGGTTGTCCATAGCCATTATTTTGTTAGCTGTCCCACATCAAGTATCTTAAGGATACTTTCTGTTAAGGCACATGCAAAAAATAATAACACTATCTGTAGCAGTTTGGCAGTTTGATATAGTTATGAATTTCAAAAATAGATATTGGATTATGCTTGTAAACTGGTCTTTTCATCTGGGCATGATTAAGGTATGATTAGGGCTTTGACTGGGCCACATAAGTGGGTTGTTGAGCCCCACCCCTTGGTGGGCGGGGTCTCAAAGATAAAAGACATGGCAAAGGACAGAGTTGCAGTTTTTGAATTGGAGTTCTGATGCAGAGTTTCAATGCTGGAGCCCGGAGAAGCAAGCACACAGAGAAACTTGGTCATGAGGAAGAAGAGAAGGCCCAAGGAAGAGACAAGCCGTTTGCCTGATAGTCTACAGCTGACCTTGTGGAGAAAAGCAAGCCTAAGCCCGGAGAGACAAAGCCTAGAAAGCCTCATAATCTATAGTTGACCTTGTGGAGGAAACAGAGGACTGAGCCCAGGGAGAAATGCAGCCCGGGAAGAGAGGAACCCAAGAAGCCTGAACCCTGGCAGACATTGGCAGGTGTCTTGCTCCAACACGTGGCAACAGACTTTGGTGAAGGAAGAAACGTATGCTTTATGGCCTGGTAATTATAAGTTTCTGCCCCAAATAAATACTCTATGAAAGCCAACAGATTTCTGGTATTTTGCGTCAGCACCCCTTTGGGTGTTATACAAACTAGGTTAATGCACTATACAAGCTAGGTTAAGTCAAAGAAAGTAGTTTTAGTGATTCCTTAAGCAGCTAGATGATTAAGGGATCACATAAGATTTGATTCAGATTTCAAATTACATAGAGGGAGATTTTGGAGCTTTGTTTTCATTTACTTGGTGTCACCTCCCTTAGGAAATTTCTCCCATGTGGTTTCAAGATCACTGCTACAGTTTCCTGGACTACACCTGTCCAAAGTTATTTCCAATGGGAAATAATATGCTTACTTTCTTGATAGTGCAAAGATTAGCCCCAAATTGAGCTTATTTGCTTGACTTGTGTCATGTGCCCATCTCTGAATTAATTATATGGCCAAGAGCTACAGGGTACTGATTGGCTTAGCTCAGCATTTCCACACGTGTCCATTTGCTTCTTCTGAATAACATAGGCAAGGTGGTAGAAGGTGGGTCCCCCATATTGACATTAGAGTATGGAATAAATGCTGGGAGGATTTTAAAAAGGCAAAACCAAACCAAATATTCATTACACATTAAAAGATCAAACTTCAAAACAAATCAGTTAAACCACTGCAAACTGTGTAATTTAATGCATGTTACAGGCATACACAGGATAACATTTGTGATGGCATTTAGGGTTAAGCCAGAAATTCAAGGGCGATCTATTCATCTCAGAGACCTTAATTTAATTACTTCTGCAAAGATCCTTTTTTCAAATAAGGTCACATTTATAAGTTCCAGGGATTTAATGTGGTTTTCTTTTGGGATACTGTTTATCAGCATACCAAAAATGGAAAGAAATCCATCTTTTCCACTCTCTAAGGTCACTGTTTTAAACCTTCTTCTAAAGTTTCAAATTTCTCACCTGCTTTCCTCCTCTATTCAAAACCAGCTGATATTCTACTCTCACACTGTATTAGAAAAACAGTAGCAATCAGTCAAGAACACCTCAGTCCTTACCACCAAATCAATACAGTTGGAGGTATCTTTACCCTCTTCTGTCTTCCTGTCAAACTGCCAGAATGGCTCCCGGTCCCCATTCAGAGGTCAATCCCTGCTCTCGTGCTCTGGATCCCATGCCTTCCTATCTTCTCGATCCTACACTTGCATTCACCATTGGCGAGAGCATATGTTGGTTCAAATAATTTCTTTCATGATGTACTTTGACAATACATAAAAATAAACCAAAAGGTTCAGTTTAAACCACAATTTTTACTTCTAAAAACCTGTGCCATAGGAATATTGGGCTAAGCAAAATAATAATAATAAGCTTGTTCTTTGAAGCAATATTTGTAAAAGGAAAAAGAACACAACTTCTAAATTCCCTCAATTGGCAGATGTTTAATATATAACGCAATTTTGAAAAATGAGTCAGAATTTGTACTTATAAACATGGAACAGTGTCAATAGTTAAATCGTACAAGACACAGTTACAGAACTTTACTTACAGCATGACACTATATTTGTTCAAAACAAAAAATATATATGCATAGGATAAGATCTGAAAAAAATAAACTGTATTAATAGCACTCATCCACAAAGAGTGGAAATATAGGGGAGGCTAGGTTATATCTATGTCCATTTTCTTTTGTTTTTAAATTTTAACCTCTATTGACTCTGAGTTGTGTGTGTATGTAACTTATTTGATTTTCCATTTTTTAAATTAAAGTTATTGTAAACAAGTAAATACATCTAACTCATATATGCTTTGTCCATTTTTTGGAACTTTATGTTACTTCTGTTTTTATTTAATTCCCGAAGCCATCTATCAAATAAATTCACTTTTACTCTTAGGTTGTCATAAGCAGTTTACTGTCTTGGGCGCTCTTTATCTAACCTTAATGGAGGGGATTTAGGGTTCCAGATGACAAAGCTTTAATGCTAACAAATGATCTGCATTTTCTATCACATTACTATCCCCAATTAACCATAGTGTTAATGTCTTTTGTATTTTATGATAAACAAGAAAATGCCTGTCAGAAAAGGAAATTAGCACTACACCAGAAAATTTCAAATTGATGCCAACACAACTCAAGAGTTTACAGTCTGGAAAATATGTTACATTTTCAGTACTAAGATTTAATTATCTGACTTTTTCAAAATCACCCTGTCTCTTTTGGTTAATGAAATGACTTCACATATAATGAATCCACATTTTAAAGGAATTAAATATGCCATTTAGAATCCAACAGTGTTCCACTATTCCATTTAATTTTGAGTAAGATTGGGTAAAATGTACTTATTTCAGAAAAGTAACATAAAATAGACTGATGCTATATAATGAATACTAGATATCAATAGTCAGATGACGTAAAATCACAGATTTTATACAATAACATTAATGTAAAAATAGAAACAATTGATTTTTTATCTATCCTTTTTAAGTATATATATTGATGGTAAGCATTTTTTAAAACTCCAGTTTTCAAATTGGAAAGGAAAATTATGCCATTTCTACTGAAGTCATTAAGAATGTTGAAGCAGTGTGTATAATGCCCTCCAAGAATAGTCTTAGAAGTTTAAATGCTCAATCACTCCCTTTGCTAGTTTAATTCAACAGAAAATATCTTGTTCACATGCTAAACAGAGTTGGAAAGAAGCCACAGAAGATTGTGATTACTCAATAAAAGAAAGCCTTTTTGTTTATGTTTCTTTGCTCATAATCTCATATTTGTAGCACTACAACCAATAATTATAGTATGTTCACTTGGTGGAAAATCAGATGCAGTCTACAACTTATCTTTGGTGGAGATTTCCCTGCCCACCTTCTATCCCTTACCTGAACACAGTATACGGAAACCTATCTATGCATAACATGATCTCTACCAAGAAACTTCTACAATTATTTAAAATAAGTATACATTTTTATACTTTCAGCCTGGATTCAATCTACATTTCCGATCAATAAAATAACAGATTTTAATATCATATGAGGTTTCTTAATGCTGTCTGTATTTTCTTTTGTTTAGAAATTTCTGAATAATATTACCACACAAATTAAGTAACACCGTCGTTTTTGTCTTAATTTCTTTATTTCTTTACTTAGTCATAACCTAAATTGGGAAACAAAGTGAGCATTTATTAGACATTTCCCCTTGCATTTATTCCCCATTAATATTTTTTCTCTATTCAGTCTATATAGCATCATTTTATTGCTCTGTGTCACTATTTAAGCATTAAATGTAATATCATACATCAAATATTGAATCTCTTTACTTTTAAAAAAACTTGATGAGGCATCCATAGTACTTGGATTCTCTTCAATCACTTTGCTGTCTTAAATATATGAGTAGAGGCATGGGAAAAAAGAACTTCAAAAGAAGAAAAATACAGCTTGACTCCAAGCTCCTGGTTAACTCCACAAATACTAGTGTCAAAATACTATGCACAGTGCATTATGCTCAATACTAGGTTTGCAAAAACATGCTATCCCTCTCTTTACTCTCCAGACCTTCTCCCACTACTTCCCCTCCAGTTAGCTTTCCCTGCTCTTCATAAAATTATCTTGTTTATTGGCCAAAAATATAGTCATTGTTGAATACTTAATATTCATTCTAAGCTTAGGAGGAAGCAGAGGTGATATTCTAATTAAAATCATTGGCTTGGCCTACCTAAACAATAAATAATTATATAATTAGCACTACTACCTCTCAATGTGAAGTAGCAGTCTACATGCTTAGAACAATCTTATATAGGTTACAATTTCACATTTCTTCTTCTATACCTAAGTCTCATTTCACTACTAAAAACTTAATAAAAAGTAAACAGTATATGTATTGAAACCCAACCTAACTCAACTTCATAATTTATATTTGAGTAACAGTTAGTTAGAAAGATCATGTTTTTCTTTGTTCTAAATTAAAGGGTTATGACGCGCTATATCTAAACGTTATAAAAGCAAATGAAGCAATTGCCCATCAATTCTCCTTTTAATATATACAAGGGGAAAAATCCAAAATGTATATCAATTGTGTTAGAAACTAATTCTTATAACAAAATTGTACAAAAAAGATTTAGATTTCATTAAATTTTATTTGATCAACTTCCATTTGAACTACTATGGAACTAATAGCATCACTATTAGTTAAAGGAACTAATTTATATTTGCATATTTTCTTTAGGGTTAATCTTATTTTAGTTGACATTAATCTTATACCATATCTACCATCAGATCTGTACAGATACCAAAATCTTTTCTTATGTACGGTGTCTTCCTGCCTGTTACATAAATGAAATAGCAGCTTTCTATGTTAAGCTAATCCTTCTGCAACAATACCAAAGCTCACTGCCTCTGGTTTACTCCAGAACATTGTTCCAGCAAGTCTCCTTTTTTTCTCTTATATAATCAAGTTCTCTCCCTATAAGATCATTTCTTTTTTTTTTTTTAAGATTTATTTATTTTATTACATATCTCCCCTTCCCCCCTGCTGCGGCAACGCGCCGAGACTGGTCACTGCACGGGTGCGGCTTTCCCCGCTTGTGGGCGGCTTCTGCTTCTATTCATGGCCGGCTCTCAGTTCGCAGGTGGCTGG
>PVKH010029262.1:0-12687 GCA_004027955.1 Chaetophractus vellerosus | reverse complement strand
GGCACAGTGTCAGGTCTGATTGGTTGGTGCCTGTGCCCACCCAGTCATGAACAGATGGACTATCATCCCAGTTGTCTACTGTGTTCCTGACACCAGGCTAAGCAATGTGTTTGTGTGTGTATATGTGTGTCTGTGCATCTCTACCAGTCAATCTATTTATTTATTGTTACAGTTTGATGTAATTATGAATTCCAAAAATCCATATTGAATCCTGCTTGTAAACTGATCTGTTCATCTGGGCATGATTAGGCTATGATTAGGGCGTTGCCTGGGCATTGAGCCCTGCCCCTCGGTGGGTGTAGTCTCAAGTATAAAAGGCGAGGCAAAAGACAGAGGGAGTAGATTTGAGAAGCAGTTTTTGAGAAGCAGTTCTGATGTTGGAGAGAACGCCCCCGGAGAAGAGAAGTGAGCCATTCACCTGATAGTCTACAGCTGACCTTGTGGAGGAAGCAGAGGCGCTAAGCCCGGAGAGAAACACAGCCCCAGGAAGAGAGGAACCCAAGAAGCCTGAACCCTGGCAAACGTTGGCAGCTGTCTTGCTCCAACACGTGACAATGGACTTTGGTGAGGGAAGAACTTATGCTTTGTGGCCTGGTAAGCATCTGTAAGCATCTACCCCAAATAAATACCCTTTATAAAAACCAACCAATTATTGGTATATTGCAAAGGCACCCCTTTGGCTGACAATACATTGATCTATTGCTATCTAAAAACATCTACTCGCTTACAGCATCCTCTAGAGATAGGAATATTTACACTTGTTCTAGAGATTAGGAAACAACATCCATGGGAGGGGCTGATTGAATAGCTTGCCTAAAGCAGCATGATAGTGAGTGACAGAGGCAGGTCAAACTGATTTCCAAAATCTGTGCTCTATCCACTGTGCACTGCAACAGAGTTAAATGCGGCTTTATTTAATTTTGGAGCCAATCCTTACCGATTTTGTTTTTATATGGGTACTTCTGGCTAGTCTACAGAGTACAACTTAAATTCCTGCCTTGGCATGAATCAATCTACAAAGTGAAAATAGTGTAGTGGCAAGAATAGTGAACCACGTGTTAATAGCCCCACGTTCTGGTCCCACCTCTGTCACTAACAAGCTGCATGACCTTCATATAGACCCAGTCTCATAGAATACCAGAGCTGAAAGCCATTTCAGATTTCCTCTAATCCTGCTTCTCTCCCTGGTTGGAGGTATATTCTCTATAACTTTCCCAATAAATGATTTTTGAGTTTGAACAGCCCCAGAGACATTCTTAACTTCCACGGAAGCCAGTTCTGTTGTCTGAAAATTCAACTTTTCCCCTAAACTGGTTCCCCCTTATAAGTTCTCTGTTTCTGTTTTTGGCACTTCCAATTGAAAATATTGGCCTCTGTCTGGCTCCAAAGTTAAACCTTCACACGGAGCCCCGTCCTCTGGGGAGTCACTTCCTGGAAGCTCAAGGAGCTCCTTGATAGAGCCATCTTTGGCCCTAGTCTCAGAGCACACTATTTGGATAGGCTCAGAATTTTCCAAACCATCAGATTTTGGTTTCTTTGTGCTTATGAGTTCAATTCTCAGCATCTCCCTTTCCTCTCACATTTTACTATAAGCTGCAAGGAGAAGCCAGCCTGTGCCTTCCACACTTAGCTTGGAAATCTCCTCAGCTAAATATTCAGATTCATCGCTTTCAAGTTCCACTTTCAACCTGACACCAGAACACAATTTTGCCAAGTTCTCTGCCACTTTAAAACAAGGGCCACCTTTATTCCAGTTTCCTATAACACATTCATCATTTCCTTCTAAGGCCTCTTTGGAAGTAACTTTAATGTCCATATTTATAACCCCTGATCTCTTCAAAGAAATCTAAGCTTTAAAAAATTTTTTTATTAAGCAATCCTGGGGTTCCTGCTTCATAAGGCAATGCACAATTCTCTTCTGGGTTCCGTTGAGTTCCAGCTTCTGGCTGCTACCTGTGGCTTTTCTTTCTGTGGACTTCTCTATAAGGCCTCCAGTAGTAGGATTAAGACCCATCCTGGTTCGGGTGGGCCACACCTTAATGGAAATAATCCTCAACTGAAGGTCCTATTTACAATGGGTTCACACCCACAGGGATGGACTAAGATTGAGAATATGTTTTTCTGGGGGTAAATAACTCCAAGCCACCACGGTCTCCTTTGACTTTTTCTTATCTTTCATCCCTATATCCTTTGTAGGCCACCATGCTGAAGGCACAGCATGTTCAAAGCATGGTAGGGACATGTGTCACTTAGTCTTATTAGTTCTCTTGTATATGTTTCTTTCCCTCTCCACTACCTGGCTTGTTGACTCTCATCACCTCCTCACTGCCCCCTTGTCTAAACTCTCTCCTGAGTCTAACTGAGCATATATAAACTTATTGGATGAATCTTGTTAAAATATTTTTACTTACATCATTCCTCTGTTAAAAAATCTCCAGTGGTTCTCTACAGGGTAAGATTCAAACTCCCCAGGTGTTTTGGTCAGCCACAGGTGTGCCTTTTGAAATATACCAAAGATTGGTCAGTCTTTATAAAGGGTATTTATTTGGGGTAGAAGCTTACAGTTACCAGGCCACAAAGCATAAATTTCTTCCCATACTAAATTCCATGTCTTGGAGCATCCTTTGTTCCCGGGGCTGCATTTCTCTCCGGGCTTAGCTTCTGTTTCCTTCACGAGTCCAGCTGTAGACCCTGAGGCTTTCTATGCTTTGCGTCTCTCCACAAGGCAGCTGTAGACTATCAGGCGAACGGCTCACTCCAGCATCAGAACTGCTTCTCAAATCTGCTTCTCCAAATCTCTGCTTCTCTAAATCTGCCTGCTGTCTAGCCTTTTATACTTAAGACCACGCCCACCGAGGGGTGGGGCTCAACTTCTCACTGACGTGGCAGTTAACGCCCTACTCATAACTTAATCATGCCCAGATGAACAGATTAGTTTACAAACATAATCTAATCTATATTTTTGGAATTCATAATTAAATCAAACTCAAAGCATTACACCAGGCTAGCATCAAAGCTTTCTCCTACTCATTCCATCTCTGGTCCACTCATCTCCTACCAATAGCCTCTCCCACTGCTTTTTAAACCCAAACCATTCTAACACAATTCTATTCTAGTAGACTGGTCTCCCTTTTGTCTCCAGGGATGAATTTAACTTTGCTCTTGTTTTTTCCTCTTCATCAAGAGCTCTTCCCCAAATATTATCCATCTTTTAGAGCTCAGCTTCATCCTTCAGGAACCTTCCTGGTCAACTCTAAGTCAGGTTAGTCCCTGCCAAACATTACCTCCTTTAGCATTTACTCTCATTACCACTCATTAGGATAATTAAGTCCTACCTTGTTCTGTTATTTGTTCTTACATGTGCATCCAGTCTCCCTAACTAGATGGCAAACTCCATCGGGGCAGGAATCAGGTCCTTTCCTGCCTCTCTATGTCCATAGTGCCCCAACACATTGCTAGCTCACAGGGGACACTCAGTGTGTTGAACTGAATCATCACTCTGGTCTTCTTAGTTTCCCTTCATTTGTAATAAAAAGAATTTGAGTTGAATTCTAAAATGTTCCCTGGCTCTGATGTTCTATGAAAAAAGATAAAACACCAAAGTGCTAGAAGCCAGGTTAGACTGTAAGGAGAGGCCTCCCTGAAGGACTTGAAGGTAGCTCAAAAGAGGGAAAGTAGAGAATGAGCAACACTCCCCCAAAGACCAATTTTTCCTGATACCCCAGGATGGGTAGGTGAGGAGGCCAGAAAAGTCAATCTGGGTTGCTGGTCTGAAGGACTGTAGCGCCATGAGTGTAGTCTTTAAACTACAAGTGCCACCCTTAAAAGAGTTCTTCAGGCTTCACCATCCAAACAACTGCCTGTTGGTGAAAGACCCTTCAAGAAAAAAAGGAATTCCTGAGAAGGGGGCAAGGGTCACTAGAAGTGGTTGAGGGGGAAATGACCGTCCATTTTCTGGTTCTTTGCTTGGGGCATATATGAGATTGTCTAGAGCTGGCTTAGTTCCTCAGTAGAGGGCGATGGTGAGATCTGTTTCTAGAGGTTGTATATGAGGAAGGTCCTGTGTCTAATGGGCACTAAATTTCTGTGATCGGTTATTTATGGCAGCATTGTGAGAAAAACCATGTGCTGCTTTCCGTAGTTGGCAAGGCTGTGACAAGCTGGGATGCAGAAGTCTTAAAGTAAAATTCACCCAGGAACAAGCTGAATGAAGATATAAAGTTTGCTTCAGGAGGGAAATGGCCGCTGATAATATTTTGATTCTCTGGGCACAGCACAATAGATTTTCAGCTAAATTTCTGCCAAACAGCTCACCCATCCTTTGTAGACCACCGGATGCCAAGTTAGGTGACTATGGGGAGCCCTTACTCCTAACAATGGACTGCCCCAAAGTCCTGGCATTTGACTAGTTAATTACCCCATCTTTATTCCCTGGCTTGGTAACATTTATTATTATGCTAATTCATAAACAAGACCAAGATTAGGAATATTTACTTCCCCAATTACTTTGTGAACCGTTTTTAAACAATATCCCTGGGAGAGAGGGAAGAGGGAAAAGATGAGAATACTGTGAACTGAACACAAGTCTAGGAAATTAGGCAGAGGCAAGCTTGGGCTAGATAAGTCAAGAGGGAAACAAGGAGGAAGAGAAAACTGCAGGGCAGTGTCGTTTCCCTGAGCAGCACTGGAGAACAACTGGGCTACCTTGCCCTGGCTTCTCTGATTGTCCTTCTTGGTCTGTCTGCCTGCAAGCTGAGGTCTTGGCAATGAATCAACGAACAGGACAGGAGAGCAGGGTTAGTCTCAGATTGGGGCAGGAGCCTTGTCAGAAGCTTCCACAGGCTGTCATATATTCCTCCAAGGGGAATCTCCTGCAGGAGAGGCCATGGCTCTAAAGGCCCATGGTCACAGGATACTTTGGATCCTCATTTATGAGCTTGGAGCCTCAGGCTCCCTCCCTGAAACCCAGTTACCATACTCCTTCTGGGAAGCCTCTCTCTGTTCCCAATGGCTGACACTCTCTCCTGCCTGGTCAGTTTTTCTTCACTGTGTAGCTCTCTGGGGTCATCTCAGGGTGCCTGTTCTCACCATGACCTTGCCTTAGTGGGTGGACTATCTCCCTTTATTCCCAAGGATGTGTCCTCATGATGGAGGATTTGGTCTTTATCTCAATCAAAGCAGAGGCATCTGGCTCCCCTCACATGCCTTTGACTTTCCCCAACTAGGCTGTGTGTAACATTCAGGTGTCCCAGAGATGACAGTGATGATGATACAAAAATCGTTGCTAACAATTACCAAGAGCTTTCTATGTTCCAGTTACTGTTCCAAGTGCTCTATGTCTATTTTCTCATTTTTCAACATGTAAAGGACCTCTGGACAGCCCTGGCCCCATGGCTGTCTATCTTTCTCACCTAGTGCTTGTCAGAGATACAAATCCACAGTGAGTGAGTTAAGGAAAACCTCATTAAAGCCAGTGTACTCCTACCCCAGGTGGAGTGTAGATGTGTGCAGAGGGGACACAAAGCTGCAAGGTCTTCCTGGAGTGCAGATTTTACTAAAATGCCTTTTTTGGGGGGAGAAAGAAGTAATTTAAAGCATTATTATTATTTTTCATTTCAAGAGTATATTTTAATTTTACATTGTAAGTATTTTTGTAAATACATGAGAACATGCAGTATAGTAAATGTTAATACTGCTTTTTTATATATGAAGGGGAAAGGAGAGGCAGAAGGGGAAGTAGAATATTACAGGCATTTATTACAGAGAAATTGTAGAGCCCTCAAGAAGGTGGCATGAGGAGTCACCACCAAGAGGGAAGTTGTTATCCTTGGGTGGGACCTGTGGGACAGGAGGTGGCTGTGGGAACTGGCAGACAGACTGCTGGGGTGCACCAAGATCTGTTGCTACCATCTTTTTTTGGTCTGTCTAACATATTTTTAAATGCTTTAGCTTCTTTCAGCTTCTGTAAGAGTTTCCATTTGGCTCTTCTGCTGCCTCCAAAGCTGCCTGCCACTCCAAACTCACTGTCACATCCTCCCCTGCATACTAGGGCCTCTGGCAGGTTGTGTGCTGTTGGTGCCCACGAAGCTGAGGAAAAACAACCTAAAGCATTATTTTTATAGAAAATAAAAGTATATCGTGGAATATATTGAAGAGTCCAAATGAATTTTTAATTTTTAAATAATTTTAAATGTTTTTGAAATTATTTTAAAAATTTATATTAAAGTTTCAGAAATAGTACACAGAGCTTCCTTATGTGCTTTACTCAGATCCCCCAATTGTTAATATTTCTGAGCTATTTGAGAATAAGTTACAGCCAGGATGCTCTGTTTTCCCTTAATACTTCAGTGAGTATTCCATAATTACAAGGACTGTGCCTACATAACCATAGTAGAGCCATCAAAACTAGGAAACACAGCTCCCATTATTAACACAAATGAAACTTTAAGATGACATATAAAACATCCATGGACATGTCTTGGCTAATCAGTAAATATTAGTTATGTGAAAGTAGGAAACTTTAGAGAAAGCTCAGGAAAATCTGGGGAGCACTCCTCTGTGGGCTCGAGCTGATCACAACAACCTGGCCTGGATACTCCCCCTTTGAGGGTAAGGAATTGTGACCCTTACCAAAGATAAAATGCTTTGGGATGTCTCAGACCCATATGGAGCACCACAAAATGGGATCTCTACAAGGTTTTAACCTTGGCCTGGAAGCAGACCGGAGGCGAAGGCCTTTGTTCTTGCTGTGTGCCCTTATTTATCTCTCCAACAGCCAGTGGCATTGACAGGGACATGCTGTACTAGTTCTTGTCAAGTTCTTGGGTAACTTGGACTTTTTTCTCAACCCACTGACATAATATGAGCATTCAGGTGAAGGGAATGTAGTCCACAGGTGACAGGCAGAAATGCAAACGTGTCTGGATCATGGGCACTAAATACTCTTTTGGAGAAACATGCTTTTGTTTCAGACCCAGGAGTCTGCCCATTTCCATATATGGTGAAAAATGTCATTGATCCATTTGGAACCATTAATTAGAGTGCCAGTTCGGAAACATCACTGGACGCGTTCAAGAAACTTGAGTGCTTGCCTGGCCGTGAGATCTTGGGCAATGCGTGTAAGGCCCCAGGGTCTTATCTTCTCATTTGCAAAATGTGGAATGCAGGACTAGATAATCTCTGAGGTATGGAGTTGAATCAGATGGGAAAAATATTAGAGGTCTTCCATGGTAGGGGTGAGGGAATTGTAAGTCAACCTAAGGACTAGTTTAAATGTCTCAGGAGGCCAAGTTGGAAATGTCACTAGAACCTTCTCTCCATCAATTGCTGTGATAATTGAACTCTCTGGATTGGAGAAGGTAGGGAGAACATCTTCAAAAGTTAGTGGCCTGGGGGAGCGGATGTGGCTCAAGCAGTTGGGTGCCCGCCTCCCACATGGGAGGCCCTGAGTTCAGTTCCCGGTGCCTCCTAAAGAAGATGAGCAAATGCAATGAACTGATGCAACAAGCTGATGCAATGAGCTGACGAATGAGCAGGGAGCAGATATGGCTCAAGTGGTTGGGTACCTGCCTCTGAAATAGGAGTTCCCGGGTTTGGTTCCTGGTGCCTCCTAAAGAAGAAGAGCAGACAACGAGTGGACACAATGAGCAGAGACAATGAGCAGACAATGATCAGACAGATGAGGGAGCCATCTCAGGGGGCGAAAAAAAAAGTTAGTGGCCCTAAATCCTCTGGCTTCTCTTCATATCTTTGTATTCATGGATAGCAAAGATGAAAGAATACTCCCTTAAGGAAAGTAGTCTTATCACATTGTGATTGCTATGCATGATATTGCAATGACAGATACAGGCCATTATACATTTTGTCAAAACCTATAAAATTGTGCATTGCAAAGTACAAACCATAATGTAAATTATAGACCATGGTTAGTAGTAATGCTTCAATATTTGCTCATCAATTGTCACAAATGTACCACACTAACAAAAGATCCCATTGTTAATGGGGGAAAGTGAGAGGGGAAGAGGGTGGTGTATTTGGGAATTCCTTGTATTTTCGATGTAACTTTTAGGTAATCTAAAACTTCTTTAAAAATAAAGGAAAAAAAACTAGTCTTAACAGAAATACTCTATAGTTTCCCCACCCCCCTTCCCAGTTGCTTTCCTCCAAATTACCTTACCTATAGAAATTAATACATATTGTCCTTTTTGTCTGACCTTGACCCTTACCTAATCTGATCTTGGCTAGGAGCTTTTTTGGCAAAGAATTTGTTTAAATTTTACAATAAATATAAAAACTAACACCTCTCAAACTTTTCCTACTGCCAGACACTGTGCTAAGTGCTTTATATGTATTGTCACATTCAATCCACATAATACTTCTATAAAGTAGTTGCCTTTATATAGATGAGGAAACTCCCACCTCCCGGAGTCAAGAAGCCTTTCTATCATAGTGTGTATTTTTAGCATGGGCAGACACCTTTCTTTACCTCTTGTGAACTGTGGACTTCTTACAAGGCCTCATCAGCAACGTGGACTTTCTCACGTTCCTGTGCCTCCTGGGGAAGCTCTCAAACTTACCCACTATGGGGTAAAAATGGTAAACATCCTGGTAAGAGCTGTTCTGCTCCTCAACAGGACAGGTAGGTTTGGGGAGGGGAGCTTAAAAAAAGATCTGAATGCTTCTAATCACTCTTGGATGTCCAGTTTCACAAGAGCATAAGAGAAATGTGATGAATCGGGCCAAGACTCTCCCAAAGAGAAGACTCCCTGGATGTTGTTGCTACCGGTATGTTTTCTGCTGCCATAGCTCCAGGGAATAACGGGGCATTTCCTGGAGATCAAGACCCTTCTCTTCACATTCAGTTGGCCTTCTTCATAGTGTCTATGGCTCATTTACTTATGGTGTGAAAACTTTGGTCCACTTCATGGAGTTTAGCTCCAAGGTTTGGCCCAAACCTGTTATTCATCTTGGACCTAAGCTGTTGTCTTTGAAAAGCTGACTAGCCAAATGCCCATTTCGGTATTATTCCTGGCATCCCTAAACTTGGCTGTGATTAAGATCATGTGAAGGAATAGGTGACTGTCCTATCTAATCAGTTAAATCATTGTAATGAGAATAAGGGAAATCATTTGGAATCATCGTTAATGCTTGAATAGTCACTCTCAAATATTTGGTGAACATTCTAGATGTAACTTGGAATGAAATTCTCCTTATGAACTTTTAAAAATGTTCAAATTCTATCAGGCAGTGGAAGTACAAATGCATATTTAAAATGCTATAATAATTAGTGGGTGTGAAAGCATATAATTAGACAAAACAATTAAGAATTTTCACATAGATAAAAAAATAGGAGGGAAGCGGGTTGTAGCTCAATGGTTGAGTACTTTTTTCCCCACCTACGAGGTCCCGGGTTCATTTCCCAGTACCTCCAAAAAAAAAAAAGGTGGGAAAATGAATTGACTTATTATAAACAATAGGAGCTAGTGTGTTAGCTAGATAAATTTAGGAAGAACATTATATAGTTTTTGACCCAAAAGTATTTATAATGATTTAATAAATAGTACCGGTATTATTTAATTTAACAAATAGTACAAGGCAGAAAAATAGAAATTAGATTACATCCTATTTTTAACTTTGCAGAATTTATTGGTGTATCAGCATTTATCATGTTAAATAAAATAATCCTTAGGAACTATATGCAGTAGGATTTTTAAAATTGAGGTATAATTTACATACAATAAAGTAAACAGATCTTAAGTGTACAGCCCAATGAATTTTCACACAGTAAACAGGCCCATGTAGTCATCATCTAGACCAAGAATAGAACATTTCCAGCTTCTCAGAGGTACTCCCTCAAGGCTACAATGATTCTGAACTCTTATCGCCATAGATTACTTTAGAATTATGTTTAAGTTTTAGTTATTTAATAATTTTTACATCACGAATCTTTCAACAGAAAGTCTTATTCTGAAATTCTCATTTTGGGAGGGTGCATTCAAGACATAATTTCAGCCACTTCAAAATTTTATGAAGTGTTTGCTTCGGCAGCACATATATTAAAATTGGGCTATACTACTACAGAAATTAGTAGTGTGGCCCCTGTGTAAGTATGATATGAAAATTCGTGAAGCATTCCATATTTTTATGTGATTAAAGGAAGGATATTTTAGGTTGTAAATATGTTACTAAAATAAAAATTAGTGGAACAGGCGTAGCTTAGTGGTTGAGCATGTGCTTCACATGTATGAGGTCCCAGGTTCAATCGCTGGTACCGCCTAAAAAAAAAACAAACAAACTAGGACATCCTCCAAACCATAAAATATCTATAAGAAAAATCCTCGATAAAGAATATGAAGTGCTGTAAGAAAATAGCGAAGAGAAAAATTAGGTGCTCCCAAGTATCTTGCTTTTCTATGCACCTAGGTTGAAAATAAACATCCATTTAGAATAGCAAATGTCTAGGAGACATGAAACAAACTAATATTTTGGATAAATTTTCAGGTTTATTTGAGTATCTATCGAGTATCTGATAGAGTGTTACGTTTCCAAGGAACACTGATTTTTTACATTCAGCCATTCCGCATTTGGCCAGAGTGTGTATTTAGTGTACCTTTACTTTCAAGCCTCTGTGATGCCCTCCTCATCAACTCACTGGCCCCACATTCTGCTTCAGTCCTTAAATGTTCTGCTCTTCTCTTTAGCTGGTCCTTCCCAAACATTTCCCTCCATTCTTCCAATGCACCCAGTGCGCCTAGCAGGACTCTGCCTCAGGCTTGCCCTCTAGCCCACTAATGCACATCAGTCAAGCAGAAGAAAGCTCCCAGGGGATTTGAGTTGGATGTTTGTTTTGTTCTGTGCATTGCCAGTGCCTGGGGCTGACTAGGGCTTTATAAACATTTCTAATTCTTCCAGAAACCCTATTTGGTAGGTAGTATTACGCCTGTTTTCTACATGGAAACAGCTACAGAGAGGTTCAGTAGGAATGTAGGTAGGAATGAGCCAGAATTTATACCCAATTCTATCTGGTTCCAAAGCTTACTCTGACTCTGAGTTAGGCGTTAAAGAGCACCAGAGTTAAACCAATTAAGAGCTATATTTTTCAGGAGGATTTTTAAAAATTGAGGTATAACTCACTTAAAGTACACAAATCTTAAATGTACAGCTCAAGGAGTGGTCACAAAATAAACATACCATGAATCATCATTCAGACCAAGAATAGAACATTTTCAGTTCTTCCGAAGTCTCTCCCAAGTGCCCTCCCAGTCAATACCCCTCCAAGGCTAGAGAAGGAGAGTAGAATCACTAGCAGGGGCTGGAAAGTTTAACATTGTAGTTGGGTTTTGAAGTAGGGTAGGCAGGGATGTAGTACAGTTTGTCTGCTGACTGAAATAAAGGAAGTCAGGAGGGAGGGGATATCAAGACTGTGCCAACATGAGACCATAGCCTCTCCATCTCCTCTTGCTAGAGAGGGAGAAATGTGTCTGCAGCCCAAGGGGACAGGGAGATGGCATTTCCAAAGCCCAACCCCTTGGGCTTGGGCAGACTGCCAGAGCAGAGAGCACCGAGGCAGGGGAGATCATTATCTAGAGGAAGGAAGCTCTGGCAGCTCCCACCAGCCTGTTTGTGACAAGCAGGCTCTGGGCCACGGAAGTCCCTTAAGGTCAAGGGAAATGTGATCCTAGAGCAGGGGGATGGAGCTGGGACACTTCCCTTACCCTGTGCCTTCAGGCCAAGGGGATCTAGCCAGGCCCTGGGCTCAGGGTGGAAGAGCAGTGGGCTGGGGAAGGAGAAGGGGCAGTTGGAGAGGGAGAGAGAGAGAGAGAGACAGAAAGAGCCCAGGGATGCCTCATAAACACAGATTTGCATGGCTAGAGAAGTAATGACGTTTATTGCAGCCAACACAGGGTAACTGGCTCTCCAGAGTTCTCACGGAACATTTCTTCATGGGTGAACTCTTACCTAGTTCTCCTCTGTTCCTGGAGAGGTCTCTCTTTTTTTGTCTAACTGGTATAGTAGAAAGCATATTGCATTTCAAGTAAGGAGACCCAGGTTCAGGTTCAAGTCCAGTTTCTGTTACTAATCAACTAGACAGCTAATTAATTAATTAATTAAGCTTTCTGAATCTCAATTCCCTCACCCCTAAAGAAGATAAGGAATCCCTGTCAAGTCTATCTATCTTACAAGGGATTAGAGAATTCATATGGATACACACTAAGAGGCAGGAAAGACTATAGAAACATGAAAGTATATATTTTTTGGATCAAGACTATTTTTTATTGCAAATTTGCTTACATGTTTACTGCTTTTATAATAGGTAGAGCTAAACCTGAAACACTGAGTTAGTAGCTGCCATATTTCTATTAAATAAATTACAACAGTGAATTGCCTGTCTGTTCCCCTAGGCTTTCTTCCAGAATCTAGAACATTAACCTTCCCAATTTGTCTACATGCTGGAGTACAGATTTAATTTTTAAAAAAATTTTAACCACTCAAAAACAGCATACTGTAAAGAAAACAATGTTTATAAGTCTATGCATTTATCCCAGGTTCAGAAAATTTCTGAAAATATTGAAATTATAACTATAAACCAACCCTCTTCCAAACTATTTAATTCACATATGATAATTAAGCATTTATTTTAGAATATTTTAATACTTAGAGAAATTGGTTTTCTCACAAATAGGCTTT
>PVKH010029261.1:0-12693 GCA_004027955.1 Chaetophractus vellerosus | reverse complement strand
GCTTAGTGGCAAAACCCCAAAATGTGTATATCTATTGCAGGTGATATGCCACACTAATGGAGAATGTATACGAGGGAGGTTGTGGGAGGTGTGGGAGGTGGGGCATATGGGTACCCCTAAAATTTTTGTGTAACATTTATGTAATCAATGTATCTTTTTTAAAAAATTAATTAAAAAAAAAACAAATAATAATAAATGAAACTTTTAAAAAATAAAAAAAAATAAAGTCATGGAGGATAGAGTAAAACAATCTAATATACTTCAAACTCTAGTTTCAGAGAAGAGAAAATAGAAAAGATAAAACTTAAGGAGAAAATGGTCAAAAATTAACAGAAATTTTCAGATTCCAAAGGCTGGTGAACAACAAGCAGAACATATTTAAAAGAACCAACTTCATTCCTATCTCACCCCTTATACAAAAATTAACTCAAAATGGGCCAAAGACCTAAATATAAAAGCCAGGTCCTAGAAGAAAATGTAGGGAAGAACCTTCCAGATCTTGTGGTAGGAGGTGGTTTCTTAGACCTTATACCCAAAAAAGGCACGAGCAATGAAAGAGAAAAATAAGATAAATGGGACCTCCTCAAAATTAAACACTTCTGTGCTTCAAATGACTTTGTTAAGAAGGTAAAAAGGCAACCTATTCAACGGGAGAAAATGACTTACACTTGTAAAATATGTGGGCAAATAAAAATGGAATTAAAAAATACACTTATATAAAATTAAAAAGAAAAGCATGGGATTGAGTACCATAAAATTCAGGCAGTTTCCTGGGAAGCATACAGAGTAGAACACAAATGATGAGGAGTACAAAAGGGCTTGAAGGTGCTGGCAGATTCTATATTCTTAAGCTGCTTGTTCATTTTATAATCCTTTAAACTGCACAAATACTATAGTACATGTTTTTGCATGTGTGATAAAATTAATAGTGCTCACTCCTCCCAAAGTATAGACTATTTCTCAAACTCTGGCTTAAAATTGAAACAATAAACAGATTCACTGTTTCATTCAACAAATACTTTAATGCCTTCCTAATCTTTGCCTACAACTGAGCTAAGGGGTGGGCATGAAGATTTCTAACCTCTCTTCTTCCTTGTCCAATAGAGTAGCCCCTAGCTACATGTGACTATTCACATTTAAATTAATTAAATAACATTTAAAATTCAGGTCCTCAGTAACACTAAGATGTTTTAGTTCTTAGCAGCCATCTGTGGGCTACCATATTGAACAGCACAGATACAGAACATTTCCATCATTGCACAAAGCTCTAATAGGCAGTGCTGCTATACTGGATTTCATTATAATACTAGAAACATCCAGAAATTAGTAATCTTTAATATAAACATAGGAACATTTTAAAAATTGACTAAATCTCATTTTAAAGTCATTTTATTCCTATGAAACTACAGCTCCTTAATACTATTTAAAACATTTTGCTGTTTATTAAAAAAATTTTAGAAAATATCAGAAATTCTTCACTGCCCCCTATGTCCCCTCAAACCACATCAGAACACAGGATGGAAAAAAAAATGAAATGAATAGTTAAGCACAGTGCCACTAAACTGTAATACAAGCCACATAATGGGTATACGAAAATTTAACAACATACTACCTATTTTAGGCCTTCTTGTGGGAATCAATTTAAGTTGACAGTATTTGAAAATGCTGTTTACAACCTACAACTTCTCTAATTAAAATTTTTTTAAAAAAAGGTGTGGTGAACTGAAACATTTTACCTGTACAATTAGAAACAACCTGTGCCATGCAATTTTTAAGACAGTCAAGTTGCCAAGTAATTGGTTCTCTCACTACGCATTTTGATTTATAAAGCTTCTTTTCTGCATAAGTTACAAAGTTGTACTCTAAGATTATAAAGATTTCTGATATTATAGTAAAATCAGGTTCATCGACTTGTGGAAAAAACAGTTTACATACATATGAGATAGCAAAATGCAAAATTCACATGAATTTTAAAAAATAATAAAACCCTATAATCATCAAGAAATCTACTTAGAACAGGACAATTTAGGCTGCATGCCTAGACTCCTGAGGGTACTCATCTATTATTCTTTTCTGCCAGTAGGAGTACTCTAGTGGAAAAATTTAAGCACTGTTAAAATAAATGAATTCTATATGATTTTTACCAAGAACAGTATGATATTCAACAAAACTCTATTATGTAATGCTACTTTTAATATCTAAAGCAGCAAACTTCCAATTTTCTTTAAAATTAAATGACAAAGAGCCCAAGCTATTTCAACTTCACCTGAACATTTTACTGTAGGCATTCTAATGCATATTTCCCTAGGACTCTCAATTTTTTAAATTACCTAAAACCAAAAACACTGAAAGAAAAGAATTGTTAAACCTTAATCTGACAGTCACTTAGGCTGGGTTTGCACCTTAAGTTTTTTTCCCCCTCTCTAACTGAATCAGGGAGTCAATAAGCTTGTCATCCAGACAACTGAACGCAATTTCAATAAGTGCTTATGTTAATAACTGGCTTGCGTCCCCAGGAGGACTTCTGTGGCTCTACTTACATAACCTATTATGCAAAGTGCCTACACCATTCTCCTTCTCTAGAAAGCATTTTGAATACTGATATTTGTACAAAGTTTACTTGCCATACTAAATAAAAAAGATTTTCTCGCTCTAGCTTCAACTATCTTTCCTGCAGAAGTGGAAAAGAGGGCCAATTTCTGCCACTTAACTATGTCAAAGGCAAGGTATTTATCTCATTGGCTAATCAACAGAGTAATGGCTTACAGCAGACCTCCCTCACACCACCCCCCCTCAACCCCCATCATTCACCAGTTTCCTCCTGGGACTCTGGTTGGAAAACACAGCCTTAAACTGGAGCAACTTGTAGGAACTCAACTGAAAACGGTCTGAACTGCTCCTTGAAATGCATTGTATTAATTGTAAAACTTGACAAAATTAAATTCAGTGGTGAGAATCACAACACAGCCCCTGTACGGTAAAATGTACCCAAAATCTATCTGAATATTCATAAATGTTAGATGAGTACTCTTCCCCCATCGCTCAGGTTCTGTTTAAGCCAAGATTTTTGGATTTCACAGAACTATAATCCTGAAAAAAAAAACTGCAGACCAGCATAGGGTTGCCAACTTTTATTCTGCCAAGGACATTTAAAAAAATAACTACCAATTACCATCACCATCATTTCATGAAAGAGATTATATGCTCACACCAAAAACGGTAAAAGATAATTTTAGAAAAAAAGAATATCATTTCAATTCAATAGATTTAGCATTATGAAAAGCTAACATTCTCATTTCGCTTTAGACAAGTGAAAATTTTGTCAAGAACCAACACTACTCCACAGCATGTGACTCCACAGCATTTGACAGGTCCAAGCAGCTAGCCCCCATTTGGAAAAAGAGCAACAGCAAGACATGCCCAAACCAAATATATTAACCTATTCAATAACGATGAAATGGAGGCTTGGAAGGGTTAGGGACTCTTCCAAGGTTGCAGCCTAAGGATTCTGACACAGGTCTATCTTAATTCCAGAGTTAGAATTCTTGTCCATTATGCTAAGTTTCCTCTAATATTCTTCCAGTGGTATAAAGATCTACTGTCATCCAGTCACCTTTGTGACCAATGGCAACGGATGAATTTCCAAGACAGCTGGTGGGGAGCGAGAGGTACACTCCCTGGCCATCATTCAGACTGAAGCTAAAGGGAACTCCTGACCTTTGCCTCTTTAATACCAGGCTCACTGCAACTAAGCCAACCAGCTCAGACAAAACACACACAAAACCCCTTGCCTCCAACAACACTAAAGCAGTAATCTCAGGACATTTCCAAGTGCCTGTGATATAGAGAAAAACATACTTCTGAAAAACAAAAGGAATGTATTAATTCTCAAGAAGGAAATAAACATTTCCATGGTAACTAGGTCTAAAAATAATCTGTCCTCAAAAAGCTATTACTTTAAAGCCTCATTCTCAAACTATTACAATTATCTTTTAGACACTAATATACAAGGCTCCCCCTAAACAGAAAATCACATGAAATTCTATAAATTTACAGTTCTTAAACAGTTTCCAAAATAAAATATACACTTTTTACATATGTATCATTATATGTACATGATGGATAAAAGGAATCTTATCATTCCACCCCTCTAAGATATCAGCCTATTTATGAACACCAGAGGAAAACTATTCACGTTAATCAAAAGTACTCATAAGGGAGAGCGGAAAGAAAAATATGTAATTAAACACCATTTTCTATGAAAGGCAATATTAATAGACAGTAGTAATAGGAAGAGCAAAAATTATCTTTGAATATTCAGAGGTTCTTGATATTTAAACCAAAATCAAACATCACACACATAAATAAATGGAATACTGTTTTAAGAGATTTGCCCCCAAATCCTCGCATAGATGCTAAACAAATAGCTAAAATGACCAGTTCTTAATAACCAAAGTCTGTCACTCTGGACCAAATGATTCTGAAATAGTTTGTTCTCCCTGAAATAAGAGTAATGATAGTATAGTATTCTTCCTAAAATAGCAAGAAAATTTTACTTTTAAATTTGCTTTACACTGAAAATTGGATTTTCCACAATCAGATTCTTTCTACTCCATCTGAATCCACACTGTGAGAAGTCCAAGGACTATCAAATTCTTTGCCCATTGCATAAAATAATCTATTTAGTGTCTTTTCCTTCTGCTTTAAACAGATGCCATCTAAAGATTTTTTTTTTCCTTTCCCACTACACTCTTTCTCTTGGTACTTTCATCTCCTTACAGATTCAACTAGATCTTCTATTTGAATGATTTCCTACACCCATGTTTATAGCCCTGAATCTACAAACCCACATTTCCAAAAACCTCTGGGCATTTCCAATACTTGCCAAGTATATAAAAAAATCAACATACCCAAAACTGATCTCATTAGGTACCTCTTTGCCTGTATCCCCATCACTCACCCTTAAAGAAGGTCATCTTTGACTTTCATCTCCTCCAAACTTTCCCCAACAATCCTCCCTCCCACCCACCTACTAAGTCAATTGCCAAGTCCTGTTGAGTCTTTGTTCTCATCCCACTGCCACTGCCAGTGCCAAGTATTTATACCATATTAAAAGTCAGCTTTCCACAACAAATCATTCTACATACTATTAGACCTCAACAGCTTCTCATTATTTCCCCCAAACTCCTAAATACAGCATCGCATTTTAACACACTCCACAATCCAGCCCTAACTTAAAGTTTAAACCTCATCTCTTATTCCTCATGGTCCATTAGCTTTTCTGAGTACACAATATGTACTTTCCCACCTCCATACTTCTGTCACACCATTCCCTTTATTCGAAAGGCCTTCTTCACCCTCCTACTCCTAACCCCTGAAACTTTGTCTTAGAAGACTTACCCACTGCAAGGTTGAACTTAGGTTATCAGTTTATTGGGAGACAGCATGATGTAGTGGAAAGGCACACACTTTGCCATCAGGCAGATCAGGATTCAAACTGAAACTAAGTTACCTGCTAACTAAGTAAGCCCGGGCAAATTACTTAACTTATTTGAGTCTCAGTGTCCTTGTTATTAAGAAAGATTTTTACATGGTTGTTCAGAAGTTTTAAAAAATGATGTAAAGCAACTAGCATAAAGCCCCGTGATCAATAAGTGCTCAATAAATAGCTTCAGTGCTATCTGTATTACTATACCTCCACCACCTTCCACGATGACTCCAGCAAAAAGTGAACCTTTTGTACAACTCCAAATTTTAAGTCAAAATAAGTGGTATTTACATGTATTTCTTTATGTTGCAAATTTTTATACAACTATCTTACATCCCTTACTAGATTTCAAATTGCTGAAAACCAAAGACTTGATCATTGTACCCTATAATGCACAGTGCTTTTCTTGCACTCAATAACACCCACTTCCAATGTTAAGTTCCAATGACAAAAACAAAATTTTTAACAAACCCACACACAAGTCTTCCTTTCATAATTTCTGACACACCTTAGAAAATTATTGCCAAAACATGAATTTCAGTTGTTATGGCTTTATTTACTCCTATGTGGTTGCCGACCATAGGCTGATGCTTAGCAAATTCCGAATAACTGTTGAATTGATTTAAATAATATAATAAAATTCACAATGCCTAAGATTATCTGATTTGCTCAATTATCTTTTTCTTCTCTTACAACTCCTAAAATATTTCCCTTCAAAACACATTAACTATCATACCTACAGTACAGATCCATAACTATATCTAACTTGACTCCTTTTCCAGATTCTCTTAATTTCAATATTCCAACATAATGCTCTAACCAATTAAGCACTTCAAATGACTAAGAATCTAGTTTTCCTGTAAAAGTCAGACAATTAATCTTGTTGCCACACTTTTTTCCTGGGGCTTGAAAAAAATTTTTTATTAGAGAAGTTGTAGGTTACAGAAAAATCAACATAAAATACAGAGTTCCCAGGGACTTTTTAAAACATCCATCCTTTTCAAGGGTGTTCAAGATCAACAATCTGAAATAAATTTTCCTTTGCATAGAACTCCACTGAACTTGTCACTTGAGTCTATTTTCCCTAATTCATGATATTACCTCCACTTATGTTGGGGGAAATTGAGAGACTGTGATAAGTACCAAAATAACTACAGTACAAGATGAGAGGTACAGGAAACTGTTGCTGATTTCGTGAAGGTGATTTGTGTATACTTTACACTGCAAAAACAATGGTCATCTGCTGGTAGCCATAATCTGCAATAACCGCATACCCTCATTTCCTTACGGCCATAACAAAAAAAATCATCATCAAATGTGGAAAAACATTTATTTCTTACAATCCCTTCAGCGGTATTTTATCACCTAAAATCTGTTCACTAAAATAACAACCTACATTCACTTTCTCCTGTCTCCTCTAGGAAAATCTCATTTATCTGAAGTAAAACTCCATTATATTAGTAATTTAAAAATAAAGAACAATGCCCACATGTGTGAACCTCTGCATTGCAGCAACAGCTGTAACAGTATAAGGAACCCTGTGGGAATAATTGATTTTTTTAAAGTTAAGGAGAATGACAGTTCCAAATATGAAGGTAAACAAACTTCACGAAAGACGTGTTATACTTCTCCAATCCTTTGCAATCAATTCCAATACGTGCAACAAACTCATCATACAACTGTGACTTCAGGTAGCCACAGGAATTAGGAGTGTGGATTAGAGAATAGCATCATTTTTCACGTCTGCAAGAAAACACGGGGACGTATCTTAACTACCGATTTTTCTCAAGTTTTTGTTTGTTTGTTTGTATGAATGATTCAACAACGGCTTCTGCAAGGTTTCGAGTAAGTAAAGAACATATGAGACAAGCCACAGTGACGTACGTATCCAGAACCGGTCCCAAGTACATTCCAAATCGATCTAGGGCGAACCCAAAGTGGATGAAAAGCCTCGCGAAAGATCCCCAGCATCTACACACGCATCGCCCCACCCTGAGACTGAAGAAACGACACCCCTGGGACTCGGGTAATTACTGAGCCGGAGGACAGACCCAGAAGAAACTAAAGTAGGGGGCTGGAGTCCAAGACTGGGTCTGATGTCCGGGTCCCTAGCCTCAGGTCGGTCACCGAAAAACCGGGAGGTGGCGCGAAGTCTTGGGGATGCAGAAATGAGGGGGTCAGAAGGACTAAGGCCCAGCCCATCCCCAACCCGGAGTCCCAAAAGCAACAGCAGTTCTGGGATCCCCTCTCCGGCTCCACCCACCCACCTCACAGCACCGCTGTCCGTTCCTTCTCTCCCCGGCGGCTCCGCGGAGAACGCGGCGGTCGACGACCCCCTTCGCTACACCCCGACTGCCGGAGCCCGGAGCCGGCAGCGGGGCCCCGAGAGCGCCAGCCCCGACGCGGGCCCGCGGCCATCCGAGCCCGCTCCCCCGGCCACTCACCATCGGTCCGGTTGCTTGGAGGGGCAGGTCGCGAGTCGGCGGACGCGGAACCCCCGGCTCCTACCCCGGCTGGGGCTCCTCCTCGGAGCCAATCGAGCCTCAGCGGCTGTGCCTGCAAGGCCTCTCTTCGGCCCGAACCTTGGGAAAGCACTTCCGGGGGAGCAGTGGGGAGCGGGGCAAGAAAGGGTTTTGGCACCGGAACTGCTCGCTGGCTTAGCGCTGCCCGGGCCTTCCGGGAGGGGTGGGAAGGGGCAAAGCCCCGCCCCGCGCCCGCAAATCGTTGCCGGCTCTATGGTAACCCTTTCTGCCCCGCGGTGTGACAGTTCCCCACGCCATGACTGCACCCTTTTCTGATGTTTGGGTTGTTCTGCTCCAGCCACCTTACGTTACAGTCGAGTAAATCGAGGCTCAAAGAATTTAGGTGTGAGAGTCCAGCGCCGTGACTCGACCTTCAGACTCTAGCCAGTGCACTTTACATTCTAATTTGCCTCCTTTAAAAATAATAATTATTAACATTATTGACCGCTGTGTGGTAGGCACTGTATTAAGTGCTTCGTGTACATAAACTATCATCGCTAACCCACTGAAGTTGCTGCTTTTATCCACATTTTGCAGAAGGGGAAACCCGCCCAATACTGTACCACAAACGCTGGCTCTTGATTGTTTTTTAACTGATACTGTGTGTATACATCACATCTTCCCTCAACAAAATGGTTCTTTAAGGGCAGGGACCAAATTAGATTCCCTAATCACTTGCAATTTTGTTAGCTGGGAGGGTTCTCGTTTGACTGCAAGAAAGAATTCAAGGAATGAACTAGGCAAGAAGACGATATATTGAAGAGTGTTCAAGGAAGGAAAGTGGGAGCGAGTGGGTGGGGCGTGCGCTGAGAAAAAAACGGGTAGACGCCAAACAGAGAGCTACCTGGAGGGGTTGTTAGCTGACATAAGTCCTTGGGCAAGAGGTGGGTTACTAGATAAGTCCTAGAGTGAGGGGCCGGTTACTAGATAAATGTTGTTTGCATAACCTCAGGCTTCTATCTCATGCAAGCAGGTGTCTTTCCCCGGAAATCTCCTAACCTGTGGTCTGCTGCTGGTCCGTCCTCACATAGGGGTCTCTGACCCTCCACATGCCTCAGGTCTCTAGATCAGTGATTCTCCACCTGCTTCAGATCTCTAGATAAGTGACACTCCACTTGCCTCAAGTCTCTAGCTACCTGCCTCAGGTCTCTAGATAAGTGACTCCCCACCTGTCCCAGGTTTCTAAATATCTGATTCTCCACATGCCCCAGGTTCCCTATTCTCCTTTCTCACTCCCCACTATGATGTGCAATTATAAATCTTTTGGGGAAGAAGTGGGGAGCAGATGTGGCTCAAGCAGTTGGGCACCTGCCTTCCACATGGTAGGTCCAGGATTTGGTTCCCAGTGCCTCCTAAAGAAGACAAACAGATGCAATGAGTTGACACAACAATCTGACAAATGAGCAGATGCAAGAAGCAGGGAGCAGATGAGGCTCAGCGATTGGGCACCACCTCCCACATGGGAGGTCCCAGGTTTGGTTCCCAGTGCCTCTTTAAAAAAAAAAAAAATGATGAGCAGACAAGGAGCAGAAGCAGCGAGCAGACAATGAGTGGACACAACAAACAGACAACAAGCAGACAAAGCCAGCAGACAATGAGCAGATAGACAAGGGAGTCATCTGGAGAAGAGGGGAGACTATTCTTTAAAAAAAAAAAAAGTGGACTGAACGGCTTGTCTTCTGTAACTGCTTTCTGCTGACTACAACTGTAGTCCTACATAATTTGAGTTGCACTCAGAGGTGTCCCTGCTACTGGGTCATTGGGGAATGGGGTTATAGGGGTTTTTGGTGGTGTGGGGTTGAAGAGAGGCATATCCCTGGACCAGCAGGAGACAATCTTGTATTTCTTGGATGTGCCCCTGAACAAAGGACTGAAGACACTATAGGCTGCAAGGGGCAAAGGTCAATGCAAGGAGTAGTAAGCCTAGGGGAATTAAGAGTGGTGCAAGAAATGACCAAATAGTTGGCCAGGAAAAGCCAAAGAGGGACTTGGGCATTTTAGCCACCTCCTTGAGGTGGGTGGCTTGATCTGTTGGGCTTCAGGTGCCATTTAGAATTTTTTAGCTGTAAGATGTTCTTGGCTGTGCTTTCTAGCCCTTGTGCTGGTTCCCTTGAGAGGTTATAATGGAATGTATGGCTGGATGCAAGCCCCCCACACACACACCCACCCCCCACCCCCGCTCCCAATCAGGCCTTCGCTATTGAGGTAAAGAGAGGGATAAGGACTGGGAAAGGAACCCTCTTCTGGTGGGACTGGAAGGTGTGATAGCCCAGGAGAGGGATGGATTCTGAAGTGTTGATGAAGTATATTTCTGGACTTAGGAAGAAGAAGGAGCAGGGAAGGTCAGATATGCAGCGGGCCCGAAGAGAAAGAACAGGTCCTCTCTTGCCTCCAGATCAGCAGAGAGTGAGATGGTAGGTATGTGGCCGCAAACTGAGGTAATGCAACCAGCTGGCTGGTTTCCCTGTCCCTGTCCACAAGTGGATTTGCCTGTTTGCTTGTTTGGTGCTAGAAGCTGAATTCTGCACAGGGCCATTCCAGCTGCAGTGATGGGGGCGAGAGGCAGTTATTCTAAGTTCTGATTTGTTTCCCTCTTTCTCGAATAGGAGGGTCCCTGGTCTCCCTTCCCCTGCATTCTTTTGCTCCCAAATGAGTCTACTGTTTCCACTGACAAAGATGTTGATGAGGCAACACTGGCTGTTTAAGGTGGTGGTTTTTAAGAAAAACTTGGAGTTGGGTCTATTCTGGCAGTTCCTGCAGAACAGTTTATATGAGATTGGTTTAGAAAGAAGACTTCAGCATCATGAAGGACAGCTTCCATAAAGTAAGCTCCAGTTGTGCACGTGGCTGTTGTGGCACCGCCACTGGGGTGCCCTTGGGCTCAGGATTTATTATTGGGTGACACATCAGTGTCCAGTGATGATTCTGATAGGGATGATAGATCTACAAAAGGTTTTATTTATTTGTACTCTGGACTTGCCATTGGTGACTTTAGAGGAGATAAAAATGCAAAAGATTGGTTGCTTGCAAGGGAGACATTATGATGGAAAGCCCCATCTATGGGCAGCATTTTGCCTTTAGGCATTTGGTTTAGAAGAAATGGGAGTATCTCAGGGAAGTTATTTAGGGCATCCCACTGCTAATACCTCCATGGGGCTTGGTATTCAACTATGGGGTGGGGAGTTAGATTGAGTCTCCAATATTTATTTGCAGCTGCCCAGGCAATAATTTTGAGGTACTGGTGCATGCACAGCCAACAGTTACTAAGGTTTAAGGTCGTGGCCACATGCTGAACTATAGATTGTGATGGGATGCTTCCTGCTGCTATTTGAAGCTTAAGAGTTAGGAGGAGAAGGTGGCAAGGGGTCATAATTACTGGCTATAGTAGTCAGCCAAAGGGGTGCTGATGCAAATTACCAGAAATCTGTTGGCATTTATAAAAGGGCATTTATTTGGGTAGAAGCTTACAGTTACCAGGCCATAAAGCATAAGTTACTTCCCTCATCAAAGTTTGTTGCCATGTATTGGAGCAAGATGGCTGCTGACATCTGCCAAGAGTTCAGGCTTCCTGGGTTCCTCTCTTCCCAGGGCTTGTTTCTCTTCCCTCAGTCTAGTGTCTCTCCACAAGGACAGCTGTAGACTATCAGGTGAATGGCTCATCTCTTTTCCCAGGGACTTCTCTCCTTCCTCATGACCAGGCTTCTCTGTGTGCTTACTTCCCTGGGCTCCAGCATTAAAACTCCAAACTCCCTTCTCTACGGTGTGGTTTCTCGGTAAGTTGCCGTCCCCATAAAAGTAAAACCTCTGAATCCAATACACTCTAATATGCCCAGAGGAAAAGACCAGTTTACAAACATAATCCAATGTTTCTTTTTGGAATTCATCAATAATATCTAACTGTTACACTGGCTTTTAAGTTTTTGTGAATAACTGTATCTACCAAGGAAGGGTTATTGAAGCAGATAGGACAATAGTAGCAACAGGCAGGCAACAGGCAACAGGCAGGAGACAATCCCAATAGGGGCTGTTGCAGGGTAGGGGTTTCTAGGCAGGTAGTATCTGATACTTAGCTTTTGCTTTTTGAAGATTCCAGGTAGGGTGGCTAGACTCTCTTGAATAGGTATTTTAGGTCCTCTATCAGCTCACAGGTATAGGGTGGTTGTTGTTCCACAGCATCTGAAGATGTGGCTTGACACTGGAAATATGAATCCAACTTTTATGGTTAGCAACTTTTACAGCATTTGGGGTTGCTAAGAGGACATCATAGGGGCCTTTCCATACTGGGTCCAGTGCTCCTTTTTGGATGGGATGAATTCCAGGTTTTTATATATACTTGAAGTCCTGGAAAGACCTTGCCTGCTTCTATATCTTGTAAGGCTAGGGCAGGAGAAAGTTAATTTACATTCCCACTGAGTGCCTTTTGGACCTGTTTGAGCTCCTGGTGATAATTAAATATAGCATTAGTTTGGGAGTCAAGCAATAGGTCATGAGTGAGGAATGGATGTCCATACAGGAGCTCATACAGTGAAAGCTGAATTTTAAACTGAGGAGCAGTTCTGAATCTAAGTAGGGAAATAGGCAACAAAGTCTGGCAAGTGAAATGAGTTTCCTAGGCCATTTTGCTAAGATTCTCTTAAGTGATTGATTGGCCCTCTCAACTTTGCCTGATGACTGAGGTCATCA
>PVKH010029260.1:0-12692 GCA_004027955.1 Chaetophractus vellerosus | reverse complement strand
GGTCCATCTTACAGTAGGTCCAGTGGATCCCTGGACCCATCCTGTGGTTATTTCCTCAGTTCCAGAATGCATAATTGGAATAGGCATACTCAGTAACTGGCAGAATTCCCACATTTGATCCTTGACTTGTGGAGTGAGGGCTATTATGGTTGGAAAGGCCAAGTGGAAGCCCCTAGAACTGCCCCTACCTAGCAAAATAGTAAATCAAAAGCAATACCAGATTCCTGGAGGGATTGCAGAGGTTAGTGCTACCATTGAGGATTTGAAGGATTCAGTGGTGGTGATTCCCCCCACATCCCCATTCAACTCGCCTATTTGGCCTGTGCAGAAAATAGATGGGTCTTGGAGGATGACAGTAGATGATTGTAAACTTAACCAGGTAGTAACTCCAAATGCAGCTGCTGTTCAACGTGTAGTATCATTGCTTAAGCAAATCAACACTTCCCCTGGAACCTAGTATGCAGCTATTGACCTGGCAAATGTTTTTTTCTCAATTGCCATTAGTAAGGACCACCAGAAACAGTTTGCTTTCAGCTGGCAAGGTCAGCAGTATACCTTCACTGTCCTGCCTCAAGGGTATATCAACTCTCCAGCCCTATGTCATAATATTGTCTGCAGGGGATCTTGATTATCTGTCATTCCCACAAGAAACCACACTGGCCCATTATATGGATGATATCATGTTGATAAGACGTAGTGAGCAAGAAGTAGCAGACTCTAGACTCATTGGTAAGGCATTTACATGAGAGAGGATGGGAGATAAATCCAACAAAAATACAGAGTCCTTCCACCTCGGTAAAATATCCTGGTGTCCAGTGGTATGGGGCATGTCGAGATATCCCGTCTAAATGAAGGATAAGCTGTTGCAGCTGACCCATACTATGACCAAATAAAAGAGGCACAGTACTTAGTAGGTCTTTTTGGATTTTGGAGACAATACATTCCTTGTTTGGGTATGCTACTCTGGCCCATTTACTGAGTGACCAGAAAACCTGCTAGTTTTGATTGGGCACCAGAACAAGAGGAGGCTCTGTGACAGGTCCAGACTGCTGTGCGAGCTGCACTACCACTTGGGTCATATCATCCAGCAGATCCAATGGTGCTGGAAGTTTCAGTGGCAAATAGAGATGCTGTCTGGAGCCTTTGGCAGGACCCTATAGGAGAATCACAAAACAGACCCATAGGATTTTGGAGCAAAGCCCTGCCATCCTCTGCTGATAACAATTCTCCTTTTGAGAAACAGCTTTTAGCCTGCTACTGGGCCTTAGTAGAGATGGAATGCTTAACCATGGGCCATCAAGTCACCATGAGTTACCTATGATGAGCTGGGTATTGTGTGACCCACTAAACCTTAAAGTTGGGCATGCACAGCAGCACTCCATAATGAATTGGAAGTGGGATATATGAGATAGGGCTCGAGTGGGTCCTGAGGGCACCAGTAAGCTAAATGAGGAAGTAGCCCAACTTCCCATAGCCACCACCCCTGCCATGTTACCTTCTTTTTCCCTGCCCACAGCTTTGGCCTCCTGGGGAGTCCCTTACAATCAGTTGACTAAGGAAGAGAAAACTCGAGCCTGGTTTATAGATGGTTCTGCATGCTATGCAGGTACCACCTGAAAGTGGACAACTGCAGCACTGCAGCCATTTTCTAGGACATCCCTGAAGGATAGAGGTGAGGGCAAATCCTCCCAATGGGCAGAACTTCTAGCAGTGCACCTGGTTGTTCATTTTGCTTGGAAGAAGAAATGGTCAGAGGTGCGTTTGTACGCTGATTCACAGGAAGTCGCCACTGGTTTCGTTGTATGGTCAGGGACTTGGAAGGAACATGATTGAAAATTTGGTGACAAAGAGGTCTGGGGAAGAGGTATGTGGATAGACTTCTCTGAGTGGGCAAAAACCATGAAAATATTTGTGTCCCACATGAATGCTCACCAGAGGGTGACTTCAGCAGAGGAAGATTTTAATAATCAAGTGGATAAGGTGACCTGCGCTGTGGCTAATGCTCAGCCTCTTTCCCCAGCCACTCCTGTCATTGTCAATTGGGCTCATGAACAAAGTGGCCATAGAGGTAGTGATGGAGGTTATGCATGGGTTCAGCAACATGGAATTCCCCGAACCAAGGCTGACTTGGCTACAGCCACTGCTGAATGCCCAATCTGCCAGCAGCAGAGACCCACACTCAGCCCCTGATATGATACCATTCCTCGAGGTGACCAGCCTGCTACCTGGTAGCAGGTTGACTACATTGGGCCACTTCCACCATGGAAGGGGCAGTGATTTGTTTTAACTGGAATAGACACATACTCTGGATATGGGCTTGCATTTCTTGCACACAATGCTCCTTCCAAAACTACCATCGTGAACTTAGCAAATGTCTTAGCTACTGCCATGGTATTCCACACAGCATTGCTTCTGATCAAGGAACCCATTTCACAGAAAATGATGTGTGGAAATGGGCACATGCCTATGGAGCTGTTTTGAGAGAACAATGTAATGGTCTTTTGAAGACTCAATTATAGCGCCAACTAGTTGGCAATACCTTGAACGACCGGTGCAATATTCTCCAGGAGGCTGTGTATCCTCTAAATCAGAGTCCACCCTATGGTGCTGTTTCTCCCATAACCAGGATTCATGGGTCCAGGAATCAAGGGGTGGAAATGGGAGTGACACCACTCATTATTACCCCTAGTGACCCACTAGGAAAATTTTTGCTTCCTGTCCCTGCAAAATTAAGCTCTGCTAGTCTACAGGTGTTAGTTCCAAAAGGAGGAGTGCTGGCACCAGGGAACAGAACAATGATTCCACTGAACTGGAAGTTAAGATTGCCAGCTGGTCACTTTGGGTTCCTCTTATCTCTGAATCAGCAGGCAAAGAAGGGAATTACTGTACTAGCTGGGGTGATTGATCCTGACTATCAAGGGGAAATAGGACTGCATCCACATAATGATGGTAAAGAAGATTTTGCCTGGAATACAGGAGCTCCCCTAGGCCTTCTCCTTATACTACCATGCCCTGTGATTAAAGTCAATGGAAAATTGCAACAACCCAATCCAAGCAGGCCTAACAATGGCCTAGAATCTTCAGGAATGAAAGTTTGGGTCACAGGCAAAGAACCTCGGCCAGCTGCAGTGCTTGCTGAGGGTAATAGGAACATGGAATGGGTGGAGGAAGAAGGTAGTGATAAATATGAACTTTGACCATGTGACCAGTTACAGAAATGAGGACTGAAATAGTCATTAATCTTTCTTCCTTGTTTTGTAATGAGTATGATTGTATATGTACACAAAACAAATTTCCTTATTATCTTCCCCAACCTTTTCCCTTATCATATGATTAATTGATTGCATTAGTTTCATGTCATAATATTTAAGGTTGTCAAGTTTAAGAGTGACTATTACCCAAGGATTTGTACCCTATTCTATAAGAAATTAATATATTTTCTGTTTGTGTGCAGGAGAGTTGAACATTGTTAGGTGGAAATATATATATGCATTTAAGTTATTGTTTTTACTTAGAGACTAATTATGGTTTAAGACAGTGTGTATGGTTGCCGAGTTGACAAAGGGTGGACTGTTAAGCTAATATGGCAACCAAGCCAGGTAATTATGCCCAGTTGTTTGGTCAAGCAAGCACTGGGCTAATTGTAATACAAGGACAATTATGGGCTTTAGTCATCAGTGAGTTTACTGCATAGATGGCTGATTACACCTACATTTACCAGGATGATTGCTGTCAGCAATGAGTGATGCTTTCTCCAATAATTTGAATGCCTTAAAAATGGAAGTGATTTCAGTTTTCGGAGAGAATTTCCCAGCTTGTTTTTGGGCAGCTAATGTCTCCCAGAAACGATCAAGGACCTTCACTGGACTTTCATTGAAGCCCCTCGTTTGCAGCCTCCCTGTGGAAACTGAACTTGTGCATCCCCACAGTCACGTGATAGAATCTTATAAATATCATACTATTTACAGATATCTCCTGTTGATTTTGTTTCCCAAAAAAACGCTGACTAATATAAATGTTTTCAAGAGAAACCAGTAGGGTAGTGAAGGGAGCAAAATAGGGAATGGGAAGGAGCTACAGCAGAATGTGGTTTTAAGTAAAATCTTAGCTTTGGCCTGATCCTATGAGAAGCTCTGGAATGTAAATTGTGCTGCAGAATTTTTGCTGACTAGAAGCAAGGGAGCAGCATTTTTGAAGCACTCCACATTGAGTCCTTGGCCATTGGCCCCAAGGCTGAGAAGAGGATGTGTAGCACCCAGGCATGTCCACATAAGGTGGCCTCAGTCAACAAAGGGCAATCCTCTTGAAAGGTTACAGGTGTGAACCTTTAGCAGCAGCACTTGCAGTACCTGGAGGATGGGCACACCAACCAAATAGGCAAGAGGGATTCCAGGGTTCTGGCCTGCATACCAATAGCTTTTGCTTCATGTGTCTTCTGGCTTCCAGTTGATTTTGGTAGTGAGGAGCCAGTGCAGGAAACCAGAATGAAGGGAGAAAGTAAAGTCAAGGTATTTATTCCCTCGGCATCTCCTGCTGTGTTTCTTCTAGCTATGTTCCTCTATTGCATGTCACTGCTTCTCCAAGTTGGCCTTCTCTATGTGTTTCTAGTCACGATGCCAACAACCATTTCCTCTCTTCACCCTTTTGGACTACATATAATAACAGATTGGTTGTTATCAGTCTTGGTTTATTGCACTATGCCTTGTGGTTCTCCTGTATCCTACTTACACATTTGTAAATTGTCCTTTTATTAAATGCTCCTCAATTGTCCTAATTTGACATGACCTTTGTTTTCCTTTGGGTCCTTTGACATAGACTGTGGGAAACAGAGCAAACAGCCTGGTTCTCTATGTCCATTACCATTACCATTAGATCTGGACAAGAGGAGCTCTTGCTGTGGGCTCATGATTTAGAGGGTCCTGCATTTTACACACACACATGCACACATATAAATGTATTAAACGACACATGGGTACCTGTTTTCTCAGGAACTGATGTTCATCGCAGACACAGATTGACTCATAAACTCTAAACATTCACTCTTGTGGCTAATATTGCTCAGATTCCAGGGAAACTTCTGCATCTTCTCTGCATTTCTTGTCCTATGTTATCAGAATGAAAAGTGACTATCTAAAGGCCCTGAATATTTGTGGGTTGTGCCACTGCTTAGGTTGTAGACAGACACTGTTTTAGAATGCAGGAAGGATGTATAATAGTTTATTTTTCTCTTAAATGCTGTCAGTTTGCTCCATGTGTTTTTGTTTTATTTTTTGCCCTCTTGTGCATGCATGTTTATAATTGTTATGTCTTGATGAACTGAAACTTTTTATCATTATAAAATGTCCTTCTCTGTCTCTAGTACTGAATTTTGTCTTAAAGTATTTTTGTCTGATATTAGTATAGCCACTCTAGCTATCTCTCTATTGCTTGCCTGGCATAATTTTCTACCCTTCTTTCAACTTATTTGTCTTTAACTCTAAACTGTGTTGCTTGGAGATAATATATAGTTGATCTTTTCTTTTCATCCAGTCTGCCAATCTCTGTCTTTTAATTTAAGTGTTTAATTCATTTAGATCTAATATAATTACTTTTATATTTATATTTATATGTGTCATTTTGCTATTTGTTTTCTATATTTCTTACTCCTTTTTATTCCTCTTCTATTCCTCCAATACTGTCCTATTTTCTTTCAAGTAGATATTTTCTATTATGCCATTTTAATTCTCATGTTATTACTTTTAATCTATTTTTTAAGTTATTTTCCTGTTTGCACTGGGGATTACAATTAACGAATTAATTTATAACTGTGGTCAGATTAATACCAATTTAATTTCAATAGTATATAAAAACTTTGTCTTTATATAACTTCATCCCCTCTCATCTCCTTTGTGCTGTTATAGTCTTACACATTAAATTTTTATACATTGTGTGTCCACAAACACTTATTTACAATTATTGCTTTATGCAATTATCTTTTAAATCAGAGAGGAGAAAATATGCTAAAAACAAAAATACATTTATATTGTCTTTTATATTTACCTATGTAATTATCTTTAACAGTATTTTTATTTCTTTATGTGGATTTGAATAACTGTCTAGTGTCCCTTCATTTTAGCCCAAAGGGCCCTCGAATAATTTGTAGATCAGGTTTACTAGCAACAAATTCTCTTCAGGTTTTGTCTATCTGGGAATGTTTTAATTTTTCCTTCATTCTTTAAAGATAGTTTTGCTACATATAGAAATCTTGGTTGACAGTAATTTTCTCCCACTACATTCTTCTGCCTTTTAACTGTTAATCTTGAGGATCCTTTGTGTATAATGAATCACTTCTCTCTTGCTGCTTTCAAGATTCTCATTTTTACTTTGGCTTTTGACAATTTGATTCTGATGTGTCTAGGGGTGGATCTCTTTGAGTTTATCTTATTTTGAGTGTGCTTCTTGCGTGCATACAGATTGTGGGGTTCTTAAGCAACATAATTACAGAAGTCCTCATTCATTTCCTGGCCTGATCAGACACTGCGATACAGTAGCAGTATAGTATGGAGGAACTTTAGCTCCAGCCTTACTTTGACAGTGCAGTGTTCATGATTGGGGGAAGCACCAGCACCAACTTTGGTGTGATTAGAGGGCTGGGCTTCTAGCCACACAACCAAATAACAATGTAAGCTAGCTGTACAGTTTGCCACATCATCATTTATCTTCAGGTAGGTGCCATCCCCTCCTTTGGTTTGAGGATGGGGGTGAACTCAGGAGTGGCTTGACCAGGATCTGTTACCATAAGGACAGGGAGGAGTGGGTTTCCTAGGAGCTTTGTAGGGGACCAACTCCTTTTCTGGGAGGCCAGCTACTAGGTCTATCTTAGACAAATAAACTTTTATTCATCAAGGATTATTTAATGCATATATGTACTTTATTTATAATAAAATGGGTGTGTATTTTCATTGACTGCTACTTCAATTTTTGACAGTCTCTAAGCTTAAATAACAATAATCATAGTTTTCTATATAACTGTGGGGGGTTCTTTAACATAGGGATACATTTTATTTTAATTTTTAATGGATCTTTAAAAGCAGTCTAGTTTATAAATGTATTTAATTTAAATGGTAAGGGAAAATATGTCACAAATTGTTCTAATAAGGAAAAGTGTCAAACATTAAGAATTTATTATAGGGAGACAATTTGAAAATTGAGGAAATCAAGTCTCAGGTTCAAAGAATGTTAGAACATCCTATTAATTGTGCAAAATTGGAGAACCATGGTAACTTGCCTCACAGATAACTTGTCTTAGCTATTTGTGGGTGATTTCAATACATACAGACAAGTTAGATTTTGCTTTAGTCATGTTCAAATAAATTGGTCTTTGCTTTAGACATGTACAGACAAATTGCCTCCAGGCCCTTGCCAATTTATTTAACAAGAGTTTATGGCAAAATAAGGAATTATCCTTAAATGTCATATTTTTAGATAGCTAAATGATCTGATTATAACTTTTGCTTTTTCATTCTATCTTTAAGTGAGAATTATGTACAACTATTTCACCTTACACACACATACACACATACACACAAACATAGCTTAAAGAGTTGATCTTTTATGTGCCAAAATTTCACCCCCAATTTTAGACATAAACTCTTAACAAGAACTTATTTTTAAGACTCAGACAGACTAGTCACCATGACAAGCACCATCAAACCACCAATAACATAGATGAAAAATGAGAAAGAATCAGCTTGAAGTAACTTGTTACTACAATGCAAAGGAGTAGCAAGTAAGTGTTCCCATAGAGATATTAGTTTAGTTGGTTTAATAGTACATGTGTTCTACTTCTATACAATTAAAAAATATAAACCTATTGCTCATGTTTTTTCCCTTGCAAATGTGAAGTTGTTATTAGTTAGTGTGTTTTTATAAAGGGAAAAGAGATTTTTGTTGTAGGATTCTTGGTTACCTTCCCCTGAAAACTGCTAACTTAAATTTGTATTAGAATGTAGAGTTGATATTGGGTTTTAGCTCCTTTATGCAAACATAGATGCATGATCTTAGGGCATATTTGTGGTCAAGGGAATTCTGTTTTCCATGCCATGATTGAACATTGTTCCTAGAACAACAGAGTCTACCTGATCTAAATGCATCTTGGAGGGAAAGATTTTATAGCTCCAAAAATAATTTTTGTTACCCTAGTGTGTTTGCTTTTCCTATTGCAGAAGTTGTTTTGGGTAATATTGCCAGTGTTGGGTAAGTGGACACAAGAAGGTTTGCCTGGTGTCAAATATCAGAATCAGGGGCTAGAACTTAACACTAGCTCTTCATAATTTGTCTTGACCCAACATGTTACCTTCCCAACTTTTATGCATTATCTCCTTACTGACTCCCACTTGTTTCATCCTATACTGGCTAATGAACTTTGGCTTTTTGTACTGTTCTTTCAATTTAGATTCTAGTCCTGGCCACTCCCCACTTCCCCTTACCCCTGATGAGCTAAGTTTTTTCCCTTCAAGCCCTGGATATACATCCTGGCCCCAATTTTGGCCCCACTACCCCAGTCTTGGCACTGCTGGCTTGTTCTAACTGTGCCTTGCTGTGCCACAGAGATTGAACACCCCATTTGTGGTATCTTTTTATTGGCATATATGAGCCACTCATTCAGAGGACAGTTTTTGTAATTGTAAAATGCTTACAAGAGTTAAGTAAATATGCAAGTAAGGATGAAATGAGGCCAAGGAATTTCCTCTTCTTCATTTTTTTCCGTCTTCTTTACATTATTAGAAATGTAATAGTATTAAGACCAGAAAGCAATCTTAAACAGCCTCTCCTGGGTTCCTCTCAGAGCTCCTGGGTTCCTTCTCTCTGTCTCTAAGGCTTTTCTTTCTGTGTCTGCACCTTTTTAGTCCCCCATGTATAAAGCATTAAGACCCATCCTGGGTCTCAAAATTTAATTAAAGGCCATTAACTGAAGCAACCTAATCAAGAGAGATCAATTCAGACCCATCTACAATGGGTTTATAGGCACAGGAAAGGGTTCACTTTAAGAACAGGATTTTTCTACAGTCCACAAAAGACTCAATTCAACACAGGAATTTAAATTTTTATATTTGCTGTTACTAAGAGTAGAATGTACTTGTTTTAAAGCATAGGGCATTCATGACAGGTAGTTTTACTTCTTTGAAACAACGATTACATTAAACTATATCTTGGCATTGAACAAGAAATCGTTTCAAAAAGAGAGTGAGTAAGAGAGAAGGGACAAGTCAAAATAGCATCGGCATCAGTCAGCTACTTACATATATCTGTAGGTTAGCAGGGAGATATAGGCCCAGAGAGAAGCTTCTGAAAGAACCACCACACTTCAAATACTTAAAGGAAGTTTGAGGTATTGTGGCAGGGGATACTTGTATTGAATTCTTGAAGTAAATAAAGAACATAGCACTACAAAACAATTGACTTTTCTGTTTAAAATAGTAATTGGAGAAGAAAAAAATTGGTTGAAGAAAATAAAAGAAGCTTGGGATTATATAATAAAAACAGACTAATTTCCTTGAGGTTGGAAGAAGTTCCTAAGAAAGATCAGTTTAAACAATACTTCTGGATGCATTACTGTACTCACTATGCCTTATGCACAACAGGATATGGACTATATTATAGTACATTACAATTTGTAAAGTGTCATTATTTTCAATTTCTCTGTTAATCTTGACAGCAACTCTGTGAAGTTGACAATTTCCCCCTATTTTTTAGTTGAATAAACTGAAGCCCAGAAAGATAAATTATCCTTCATGTAGGCTTACAGTAAAAGTTAAGACCCAAATTCATGACTTCTTACTACATGCCTTTGGATTCATATATTTACTCTTCCTACTTCATTGTAACTACCTAAGTACTGTAATAGAATTGTCAAAATTGGAAAAGACCTTGAATACCTAAGTTGTCCAAAACGTTCATTCAAAGCAGGAAAACTCAGTAACTCTTCCAGTGGTCCAATTCCCTGCTTGAGGACTATGTCCATTCCATTGTTGAAGAACACGAATCATTAGAAGGCACTTTCATATATGGAACCAAAGTTTGACTTAGGGCCTATACTTTTGGGCCAAATACTAGGTAATGTGATCTAATCATGATATTTGTAGTATTTGAATTTTTCAGTAAATTTAAGAGTAATTATTCTCTAGAACAAATAGAGCTTCAGCAAGGTTTCAGATCTATCGTGGGATAGAGTGGGGAGAGAATGTGCTCTTTAATGTCAGAGAGAACCAGATCTAAATCTTAGCTTTATCATATCTTAATTCTTTACAAATTTCTTTTTCCTTATCCCAAACTGAGGAAGACAACACCTATTTTTGAGGGTTATTGTGAACAAAGATTAGTATATGTATATGGTTGGCACTTCATGAAACATTATAATTATTCGTGGCTAAAGACATTGACTTACAACAATCTGCTTACAAGAGAATATGTATTTCTCAGGTAGAGAATTTCATCCTTGAAACCAAACTTTTGATGTACTTTATCATGCTCTCTTAGAATTTCAACAATTCGTTTGGTTTCTTGGGAAACTCAGCAAATGCTTATGAACAAAGTCAATGAAGAAGTTAATGAATAGAAAACTACAGATTTACTTGTCTTGAGGAAAGATTTGGACTCAGTGTATGCATGAAATAAGTTTTTCCATCCTAAAAATTTTCATACTGACATCCAGGAAAGGGAGCCTAACATCTTATTATTCTTTTTCTCTCTCTTTTCTTTTATAAAGAAACAAAACTACCTAGGAGTTAGTAAATGGTGTTTCATTGTATGACTCTAAATTGAGAATCTTGGTAATTAAATTTTGTGCATAACAGAGTATTTAAGTATCACAATTGTGCCATAGTACTACTTATTTAGTTCTCTTAATTTTGTTGTTCCTGTAGGTCTCCTTTTACCCCTAAAATAATAAGTCCAGTTGACTTTATTTGTGATCTCTAGATATAATTCTGTGTAAGGAAGGAAAGTCTTAGATAAGCTCACAATAAAAAAGAGTTCATTTTAAGCATAGAAATGAACTCGAATTGCTGTAATGTTTCCCTGGCTTATTAGTGTCATTTACTATGGGACAGATAAAAATTATACAATTTTTATGTTGATTTGCTTTCATTAAAATCATGAAAAACATTAATCTGTATAAATGGTGGAGATTTGCAACTCTAAAATTATGCTAAATATCCAAAAGTGGTCAAAATTGTGCAGATTGGGGCTATGACATATACTTTTATGACTCTGGAGATCTAATTTATGAACACTGTTTCAAGATTTTTAATGGAGTGAAAATGAAGTCAGATTAAATTTCTTCCTGATGATATTAAAGCTCCAATCACAACACATAGACTAATAAATGTTTCTTTTCAAGTAATGAATGTCCCATCAAAGCCTTTTTTATTTGAATGAAATTGTAATTGGGAAGGTTTGGACATGGAAGAAAATGATACATTACATAGAACATAGTTTCATTTGGGTCAACATCCAAATTTTGAGATCCTAGTTTATGCAAGGCACTACATTCATTGGTACGTGTCTTAATTTGCTGAAACTGCTATCACAAATATTACAAACTGGTTTTAGCTTAAGAGGAATTTATTGGCTCACAGCCTTGAAGTTAGAAGTCCAGAATCATGACATCCGCAGGGCAATGCTTTCTCCCTCAAACCTCTAGCATTTTGTTGCTGGTTTGCTGCAATCCTTGGGGTTCCTTGGCTTGTATTTTTGCCTCATATCACATGGCGTTGGCCTCTCTTTATGTCAACTCTTCAGTGTTCTGCTGAATTCCAGCTTCTGGCTCCTCCCCTGGCTTTCTCCTACTTCTGGCTGCTTTCTTCTCTTTATATGCCTCTAATAATCTGGAATAAAACCCACCCTCATTCAGTTTGGCCATACCTTAACTAAAAATAGCATCCTTATGAGGTCCTATTTACAAGGGGCTTGTAATCCCGTGTTAATGTGATTAGGATAAAGAACACATTTAAATTGGGGAACATGGTTCAATTTACCACACTAAGGGATATGTGGAGAGGAATGAGGCAAAGTCTCTAATCTCATGGGGGTTCGCAAAATATTAAGTTTTCATCAATTATGAGATGCACCACCATTTTATGAACCACAATGAAGGAACAAGAAAAGCCCTTCCAAGTAATTATAAGACAGTATTGCATTGATTTTTAATATGCATGCTGAGTTCAGAGTGTGAAAGACTATTTATTATTGGCTCCATGAACTATGGTAAATAGAAATTCTCACCAAAGCTATGCTATAACAAGGGCTATGATAAAAGTTCAATTTCCCAGAGAACATAGAGGAAATAAATATTAATTTTTTTCAGTAGATCAGAGAAGGCTTTTAAAAAAGGAAACAAATGTGTGAAGCCCTGAATGAAGACTAGAATTTTGCCTTGTGCAGAAAGGTTGATAGGAGAACATTCTAAAAAAAGGGGGGAACAGATGTTTCAAAGTTTGGAGAACCATAAAAATGATGTAAATGAACTTTAGACCATGTGAGAAATAAAGAAAAACAATGCAGGTGTCAAATTGGAAGTTTTACTGAGACATTAAAATACAAGAAAGGCACTGACCCACAGGCAAAAATTTCAAAGGATTTATCTAAAAACCAGTTTTATGACTCTCTTGAACTTTTCAACATATCAAATTGTAAAAGAGTTGAAAGAAATT
>PVKH010029259.1:0-12686 GCA_004027955.1 Chaetophractus vellerosus | reverse complement strand
GCAACCTCTGGAATGACCTTCCGACTCACTTTTAAATCTTTTAGCTATAAAAACTTTATTTTATTTAGCATTTCCCCCTTTCAGTCAAGTTCTTTCTCTAAATGCATCACTGATTAACGCATGTTAATGATACCTTGGTGCCAGGGAGGCTCATTCCTGGGAGTCATGTCCCATCTCAGGTGAGGGGGAGAGGTCGTGAGTTTATTTGCAGAGTTTGATTTAGAGAGAAGCCACATTTGAATAACAAGGAGGTTTTCAGTGGGCAACTCTTAGACACTTATACATAGGCTTAATTTCTTTATTACAGGAATAAGGTTGGAAAATATAAGCCTTAAGAACAAGGGCTTGGCTTATTGGCCTGTTTTCTTTTATTAGGCAAGGTTTATGTAATCCAAAGCCTTTTTTGCCATCTTATTTGAGAAAGCAGCAGGACTTCCTCAGGAGGAAAGTTTAATATTTTGTTAGCTACTGTATGGGCCTCTACCTATTCAGAAAACATACCTATGGCAACCAGGATACCTTTATATCCTATTGAAATGTCTATCTAGTAAATTTCAAAATGTTCAAAAGATCCTGTCTTTCAGGACACCTAATTGTATCCCATCTTTACCTTCTTGCCAAGGTTATGTTAATTGATAGGTAGAATTATATACTTGCCTTGGTTCTCATTTAAAGTTCTTCACACCTATTTTCAGAGAAGCCTCAGGGTAAAACAGTACAACAGAAAAGGAGATATGATTGTTTCTGTGGTGCATAACATTTTCCTAAGACTACCATATGCAATATTCTCACAACTTCCCCTTATCTTCCATTTTTGACACTTAACATTGGTGTGGTACATTTGTTACAATTGATACAAGGATGTTAAACTATTACTGTTAACTATAGTCCATATTTTACTTTAGGTGCCTCCCCACCCCTCACCATGTAACGCCCCTCTGTCAACATCCTGTAAAAGTGACAGGACCAGATGGATTCACTGGTGAAGTCTACCAAGCTTTTTGAAAAAATTTAACACCAATCCTGTTTAAACTCTTCCAAACTATTGAAGAGGAGGGAAAATTACCCAACATATTTTATGAAGGCAACATCACCTGAAAACCAAAGCCAGATAAAGATACTACAAGTAAAGAAAATTACAGGTCAATTCCTCTAATGAACATAGATGCAAAAATTCTCAACAAAATACTTGCAAATCAAATCCAAAAGCATATCAAAAGACTTATACATCACGACCAAGTGGGATTTATTCCTGGTATGCAAGGCTGGTTTAGTATAAGAAAATCAATCAACGTAATATACCACATTAACAAATTGAAGGAAAAAAAAACACATGATCATCTCAGTTGACAAAGAAAAGGCATTTGACAAAATCCAGCATCCCTTTTTTTGGTGTTAAAGACACTTCAAAAAGTAGAAATAGAAGGAAATGTCCTCAATCTGATAAAAGGCATATATGAAAAAACCACAGCCAACATCATACTCAATGAGGAAAGGTTGAAAGCTTTCCCTCTAAGATCTGGAGCAAGACAAGGATGCCCACTGTCACCATTGTTTTTCAATATTGTAATAGAAGTTCTAGCTAAGGCAATTAGACAAGAAAAAAAATTAAAGTCATCCAAATAGGAAAAGAGGAAGTAAAACTCTCACTATTCATGGATGACATGATCCTGTACTTAGAAAATTCTGAAGTGTCCACCAGAAACGTGATTCAGCTAATAAATAAGTTCAGGAAAGTGGCAGGATACAAGATCAACATGCAAAAGTCAACTATGTTTTTGTACACTAGTATTGAACAAGCTGAGGAGGAAATAAGAGGGAAATTATAATTACAGTAGCAACAAAAGGACTCAAATACCTCAGAATCAATTTAACCAAAGAAGTACAGGACCTATATGCAGATAACTACAAAGCAATGTTCTAAGAAATCAATGAAGGCCTAAACAAATGGAAAGACATTCCATGTTCATGGATTGGAAGACTAAATATTGTGAAGATGTCAATCCTACTTAAACTGATTTATAGAGTCAATGCAATAGCAATAAAAATTCCAACAGCCTACATTACAGAATTAGAAAAAACAATTACCAAATTCATTGGGAAGGGAAAGTGCACTTGAATAGCCAAAAGCATTCTTAAAAAGAAGAGTGACATGGGAAGAATTTCCCTGCCTGACCTTGAAACATGTTGCAAAGCTACAGTGGTCAGAACAGCAAGGTATTGGTATAAAGACAGACACATCAATCAGTGGAATAGAATTGAGAGCCCAGAAATAAACTGTCACCTCGCCTGCCAACTGTTTTTTGACAAACCTACCAAATCTGTGTTAATGGGACAAACAGTCTCTTCAACAAATCATGCTGGGAGAACTGGATATCTGTAAACAAAAGAATGAAAGAGGACTCCTTATCTCACTCTTTTTATAAGAATCAACTCAAAATGGACCAAAGACCTAACTATAAAAGCCAGGACCATAAAACTACTAGAAGAAAATATAGGGAAACATCTTAAAGATCTTGTGGTAAGTGGTGGTTTCTTGGACCTCACACCCAGAGCACCTGCAACAAAAGAAAAAATAGATAAATGGGACTTCCTCAAAATTCAACATTTTTGCACCTCACAGGACTTTGTCAAAAGGGTGAAATGGCAGCTGACTCGATGGAAGAAAGTATTTGGAAATCACATATCCAATAAGGTAACATTGATGATACATAAGAGATATTACAACTCAACAAGAAAAAGACAAACTATCTGATTAAAAAATGGGCAAAAGACTTGAATAGACATTTATCCAAAGAAGAAATACAAATGGCAAAAAAAAAACACATGAAAAAATGTTCAACATCACTAATGATTAGGGAAATACAAATCAAAACTACAATGAAATATCATTTCACACCTATCAGAATGACCACTATAAAAAAACCCAGAGAACTACAAGTGTTGGTGAGAATGTGGAGTGATAGGAACACTTATTCCCTGTTGGTGGGAATGCAGAATGGCATAGCCACTGTGGAGGACTCTTTGGCAGCTCCTAAGGAAGTTGAATATAGATTTGTCACGTGACCCGGCAATACCACTCCTGGGTATACATCCAAAAAGAACTGAGAGCAGTGACACGAATAGAAATCTGCATCCCTATGTTCATGTGGTGTTATTCATGGTTGCCAAAAGCTGGAAACAACCCAGGTGTCCATCAACTGAAGAGTGGATAAACAAACTGTGGTATATTCACACAATGGATATTATGCAACTGTAAGAAGAAATGAAGTCATAAAACGTATGGCAACATGGATGAACCTGGAGGACATTATGTGGAGTGAAGCAAGCCAGACACAAAGGGACAAATACTGTATGACTGCATTACTATTGACTAAATATTTTGTGTTACATATTGTATGATTCCATTTATATAAAATGTAAATATGAATCAATTTATAAAGATGAAATTTGATTAGTGGTTATGTAGGGCTAGGGAGGGGATGCTAAGGGATGTGGAGTTTTTCTTTTTGGAGTAATGAAATAATTCTAGAATATTTTGTGATGATGAATGCACAGCATTGTGATTATGCTAAAAGCCATTGATTATACACTTTAGATAGATCGTATGGTATGGAAAAATATATCAATATAACTGCTTCATAAAAAAAACAATCTTAGGTTTCACTATAATTTACAGTCCTATGTTACATTTTTTAGTTTCTCTTCTAGTAATATGCATGACCTTATACTTACCTGTTCAACCACTGTCATACCGATATAATAGCTCTGCTAGATACAAACACTATGATGGGCTTTCACCATTTCTATTCACTTCCAAGGATTTAAAAACAACCTTTTAAACAATTCTGCACAGATTAACCCTCAGCTTTCCATTCTCTACCCTCATTCTATTTTCTGGTGACATATATTGTAATTAATAACTCCATGAGTTTCCACAATAAATTTAGTTCATAATAGCTTAATCTGGAAGAATTCACCTGTGAAGCCATTTGCTCCAGGCCTTTTCATCTTTGGGAGGTTTTTGATGACTATTTCAATCTCTTCACTTGTGATTTGTTTGTTTGGGTGTTTTATTTCTTGTAAGGCCACTGTACGTGGTCCATGTTTACCTAGGAATTCATCCATCTCATCTACATTGTCTAGTTTTTTGGCATACAGTTGTTCATAGTATCTTCTTATGATCTCTCTTATTTCTGCAGGTCAGTGGTAATGCCCCCCTCTCATTTCTGAAATTATTTGCATCTTCTTTTTTTCTTTGTCAGTGTAGCTAAGGGTTTGTCAATTTTGTTTATCTTCTCAAAGAACCAACTTTGGTTTTGTTAATTCTCTCTATTGTTTTTTTTTGGTTGTTGTTGTTTGTTCTTGATTTCATTTATTTCTGCTCTGATCTTTACTATTTCTTTCCTTCGGCTTGGTTTGGGATTAGTTTGCTCTTCTTTTTCCAGTTCCTCTGGCAGTGTAGTAAAGTCATTGATTTTAGCTCTTTCTTCTTTTTAAATGTAAGCATTGAGGGCTATAAATTTCCCTCTCAGCACTGCCTTTGCAGTCCCATAGGTTTAGATAGGTTGTGTTCTCATTTTCATTCTTCTCAAGATATTTGCTGAATTCTCTTGCAATTTCTTCTATGACACACTGATTAAGTGTGTGTTGTATAGTCTCCATATATTTATGAATTTTCCATTTTTCTGTTCATCATTGATTTCCAGCTTGATTCCGTTATGATCAGAGAAAGTGTTTTGTATAATTTCAATCTTTTTAAATTTATTGAGGCTTGTCTTGTGACCCACCATATGGTCTATCCTGGAGAAGGATCCATTAGCACTTGAAAATAATGTATATCTTGCTGGTTTGAGGTGCAATGCTCTATAGATGTCTGTTAGTTCTAGTTCATTTATAATATTATTCAAGTTCTCTGTTTCTTTATTTATCCTCTGTCCAGATGTTCTATCCAATAGTGAGAGTGGTATATTGAAGTCTTCAAGTATTATTGTAGAGACATCTATTTCTCCCTTCAGTTTGCCAGTGTGTATGTCATGTATCTTGGGGCACCCTGATTAGGAGAATAAAAAATTAGTATAGTCGTTCATTCTTGGTGAATTTCCTCTTTTATTAACATATAATGATGGCCTTTATCCCTTATAACGGTTTTGCAGTTAAAATTTATTTTGTCTGATATTAGTATCACTACTCCAGCTCTTTTTTGGTTACTGTTTGCATGGAATATCTTTTTGCAAATTTTCATTTTCAACATGGTCGTATCCTTAAATCTGAGGTGAGTGTGTTGTACGCAACATATAGATCGCTTATATTTTTTTATCCATTCTATCAGTCTTTGCCTTTTAATTGGAGAGTTCAACCATTAACAATCAAGGCATTACTTACTTCATCCATTTGCCTTTTTGCTTTCTGTTGTCATTTCTTACTATCATCTGACCTTTACTCTTAATTTACTCTTCCTAATAATCTTCATTTCTACACTCTTCTCCAAGTCTCTTGCCCTTGTTTTTTCCTATCAGGCTGCAACATTCTCTTTAGTATTGCTTGTAATTCTGGTCTTTTGGAAACATGCTCTATCAGTTTTTTTTTGTCTGTGAAAACTTTGAACTCACTCTCATTTTTAAGGACAGTTTTCCGGATTCAGAATTCTTGGCTGGTAATTTTTCTCTGCTGTACCTTAAATACATCATACCACTTTCTTCTCACCTCCATGTTTCTGATGAGAGGATGGCACTGTATCATATTGAAGTTCCTTTGTATGTGATGCTTTTCTTTTCTTTCGCTGTTTTCTGAATCCACTCTTTATCTCTGATAGTTATTATTCTGATTAGTAGGTGCCTCAGGGTATGTCTGTTCTGATTTATCTTGTTTGGGGTGCATTGTCCTTTTTGGATATTGATATTTATGCTTTTCATAAGGGTTGGGAAGTTTTCGGTCATTATTTCCTCACATATTTTTTCTGCCCCTTTTCCATTCTCCTCTCCTTATGGGAGACTGATAATACGTATGTTTTTGCATTTCATGTTCTTAATAAATTCGCAGTTCCATTTTTTTCCATACTTTTCTCTTTCTGTTCTTTTACATTTTGGATGTTCTGACTTTGAAATCATTAATTCTGCCTTTGATCAATTCAAATCTACTCTTAATGTGTTTTTAATCTCATCCATTATGTCTTTCATTCCCATTAGCTCTGATACTTTTCTTTGCAGCTTTCAAACTGTTGTTTCTGCTCACCCAGTATTTTCTTCTTATCCTTTATCTCTTTAGTCATATTCTCTTTCAATTCTTTGATTTGATTTAGGAGATTTGTATGATTATCATTGATTAGATATCTTAAATCCTGTATCTCTTCATATTTCCTTTGGCTAGGCCATCTCTTCCTGTTTCTGAGTGTGCTCAGAAATTTTTTTGCTGATATCTAGGCATCCAGATATGTTGGGGAATTTACTCTGATGGACAATTTCTTTCTCTTGCCTATTGTTTTTTTTTTTTTATAGTTCTTCTTTGACAGTTGGTTCAACTTATTCTGTCTTTAAAATTGCCCAGTCTTTAAAATTGTCTTTCTGCCCCTTTCCCTCCTGGGAGTTGTGCAACACTGTCCTGGTCTGCTGACCCCAAAGCACATCGCTGGAACATCTTTTGGCCCCTTCTCCTTTGTTTCTGTGAGAGAGTTCAGCCCTGACTGCCTACTCTGATGCTTTCTTCCCAGAACTTTTCCATAGGTTTTGATATGGATATGAAATCTACTTAGCTCAAGATCTAAATATTCGGTGCCTATTCAACCCAACATTTTGCTTTTATACATGCCTAGGCCATAAGTTGAAATTTTCATATATTTACATTATGAGAACAATTCACAAAGTATAATGTTTACCAAATCAAACCCAAAAGAAAAGAAGAGAAATACATAAAAGTCCATGGCTTCTAGCTGATTTTGTTAATGGGGAAAAAATCATGAAAAATAGTTAAGTAGAACAGGAAAATGACCTCAGATTCCTTTATAGTACACTTATTATTGGTTAAAAATGTAATTTAAATTCTCATTTTTTTTCAGAACAAAACAAACTAGACTGTTTAAATAACTAAGGTCCAAGTTTATTTGCTGGTTTAGACAAAGATGTCTAAGTTTTCACTTGCATATATGAATATATATTAGTCCATATAGGATATCTCCCTTCTGGTGGAAAATATCAGATTTTACTTAGCCTTTTTTCCCTTCCTTTGCACTTTCACAGTATACATTCAGTGAATACAGTATATGTGATGCTAAATAGAGATGGTACTTTTAGGAGTTGAAAAGCATATCAATTCAGATCAGCAAAATTCTGAATTTTTTATCTAAATGTGTTCTTCCTACAAGACATTATTTCACTTAAAAATATTATTCTCTAATTTATTTTTTAAAGATCCCTAAAAATAGGAAGGCTTTTGCAGGTTTCCTTTTTGGGTGAACACAGATTTATACGTACTCTCCAACTTCCTCTCATATGCTATCATTATACATATAGTTTTCCATTTTAAAATTTTTATTGAAGTATATCATTCATACATGAACATACATAAAAAATAAGTGCATAGTAAAGGTTGTGAACTTACAAAGCAAACATGCATAACATCATACAGGGCTCCTACTCATCACCCCACCACCAATACCTTGCATTGTTGTGAAACATTTGTTACAAATGATGAAAGAGCATCAACAAAGTATTACTACTAGCTATAGTCTGTATCTTACATTTGGTGTATTTTCCCTCATTATATATTTATTTATTTGCTATTTTCTTATTGAGATAAAATTCATATAGCATAGTTTACCACTTTTACCATTTTAAAGTGTACAGCTGAATGGTTTTTAGTATAGTGATAATGATGGTCATACAGCCATTACGACTATCAAATTTCAGAACATTTTCATCACCCAGAAAAAGAAACTCTGTATTTATTCATTAAGCAGTCACTTCTACTTCCCCTCTTCCCCAAGACCCTAGCAACAATTAATCTACTCTCTGTCTCTATGGATATGATGACTCTGGATATTTCATATGAGTGGAATCATACAATATGTGATCTTTTGAGTCTGGTTTACTGTGACTTTGAATCTAATATAAATCTCTTGTAGAGAGCTTATAGTTGGTTCAGATTTTTAAATATGTTCTGCCAATCTCTGCCTTTTCATTGAAGAGTTTAATCCTTTTACATTTAATGTACTTATAAGGAAGGTCTTACTTCTGCCATGTTGCAATTTGTTTTTTGAGCCTTATACTTCTTTTGTTCCTCAATTTTTCCATTACTGCCTTCTTTTGTGTTAATTTCTATGTACCATTTTAATGCCCTTACCATTTCTTTTGCAATAGACATCTTAGTTGTTGCCATGAATATTACAATTAATATTTTAATGTATAACAATCTAGTTTGGGTTAAAACCAACTGGATTTCAAGGGTATACAAAAACTTTTCTCCTATATAGCTCTGTCTCACTGCATTATGATGTTGTTGTCACAATTTGAATCTTCAAACATTGTGTGCATAACAACATAGATTAATAATTATAGCTTTATGCAGTTGTCTTTTAAATCAGATAGGAAAAAAGAGGAGTACAAACTAAAAATACACTAATATTGTCTTTCATATTTACCTATGTAGTTACATTACTTCTGCTAGTGTTTTACCACTCTTTTTCATTACTTTTATGTAGCAATCACATAATCACCTTCACTGATTTAACCCCACATTATTTTTTAATCCGTATACGTAGTAATAATGTTCCTTTTCAGGAATGGAGGAAGTGACTCCAATAGTGCCATACATCTTAGTTATACCATGTCAATGTTGATACATTGTTGCCTCTACACACAGCTGCAATTTGAATGGTATACCATGTTTGTTAGAAAGAAAATAAAGGAATGCCTGTTTACTTACAGCACTAACAATAACATTTTGTCATCAATTGACTTTGGGAAAAAGTCCTTTTATACTCGTTTTTAATTAATTTTGGACAAATGTTTATTATACTTACCCCCTTTTGCACAATGTAGGTATTAATGTTGCCCTTTAAAACCTTTTAGGATGAATTAATCCAGAACCTTCTTAATGAAAAAAAAAACCAAAAAAACAGCAAACTAACTTTGAATGCTAAAGGAAAATGGACACAGGGCTTCTCAATGTTTTTAAGTCTGAATGATAAAAAAAAGAAATAACACTATGCTCTCTTTATTTTGGAAAAGACTCTGGCAAATACTTTTCTTAGAGAAAGTGATCTCCATTATGTTAGTTAAAAAAAAGCCAAGTTGAAAGTTCTGCTGGAGTACGGTTCTGTAACCATTACAAAGGGAATAGATACTAGGAAGATTCAGGATTTATAGATTCAATGCAATAGCAATCAAAGTTCCAACAGTCCACTTTACAGAATTAGAAAAGGTAATTACCAAATTCATTTGAAAGGGAAAGTGCCCGCAAATAGCCAAAAGCATTCTAAAATGAAGTGTGACATGGGAGGAATTTCACTGTCTGGTCCTGAAACATATTACAAAGCTACAATAGTCAAAACAGCAAGGTATTGGCATAAAGACAGACACATCGATTGGTGGAATAGAGTTGATAAACCAGCAATAAACCCTCACATATGTGGTCAATTGGTTTTTGGCAAACCTACCAAGTCATGTTAATGGGACAAAACAGTCTCTTCAACAAATGGTGCTGGGAGAACTGGATATCTATAACCAAAAGTATGAAAGAGGAACCCTATCACACTCCCTATACAAGAATTAACTCAATATGCATCAAAGACCTAAATATAAAAGCGAGGACCATAAAACTACTAGAAGAGAATGTAGGGAAACATCTTCAAGACCTTGTAGTAGGTGGTAGTTTTTTGGGCCTTACACACAAAACACCTGTGTGATGGTTAGGCTAATGTGTCACTTGGCCAGGTAATTGTGTCCCAGTGTTTGGTCAAGCAACCACTGGGCTAATTGTAATACAAGAGCATTTTTGGACTGCGACCACCAGTGAGTTTACTGCGTGGGTGGCTGATTGCTTCTGCATCAATCTGGGAGATTGCATCAGCAATGGATGACACTTTTATCCAATCACTTGAATGCCTTAAAAGGGGATGTGATTTCAACATTCGGAGAGAATTTCCCAGCTCATCTTTGGACAGCCAACATCTCCCAGAAACTCACCAAGAACCTTTCATTGGACTTTCACTGGAGCCCCTGGTTTGCAGCCTGCCTAAGGAACCTGGACCTGTGCATCCCCATGGTTGCGTGAGAGACTCTTATAAAATCTCATAATATTGACAGATATCTCCTGTTGATTCTGTTTCTGGAGAGAACCCTGACTAATACAGCTTGGTACCAGCAGTGGTTCTTGAGGAACAGTGTCTTAAACATGGGATGTCTGAGGTGGTTCTCTACTCCAATTGGACACAAGTGTACTAATGACTCCCTTTCCAACAATGAAGAGGTTGATAACAGTCCATGGCATGAGCTGGCAATAGAGATATGCAAAATAGCCTCACTGGATTCCCCTACTTCCATGCTTATAAGAAGCAAGGATCTGGGTGAGAGGGTTTTCAACACCTTAAGAGAATTTTGTGGAGTCAAAAGGTATAATGATGTTGGCTGGCTCCTCCTAGATACTCTGGACACAGTTATAAAAGAAAGAGATGAGCTAAAGTTTTAAAATTTGAAACTTAAATGACACATGAATGATGTGAAAGTTGCTATGTGTGCCCTGAAAGAAAAGCTTGTCTGCTGTAGCCACAGACTTGAGATATCTGAGAATCAAACCCAGACTCTCATTGTATGAGTAGCAGAATTACAGAGGAAACCAAAATCTCAACCCCGCAAGGTTTCTGCAATTAAAGTGAAGGCATTGATTGGAAAGGAGTGTGGAACCCTGAGGATTGGGATGGAGACATATGTGATGATAATAATATTGGGGGGGGGGCCTTGGAACCCTAAATTCTACTGAGACTTTACCAGATAAACCTGCAATGGCCTGCCCTGTGGAGACCACACCTTGCCAACCTGGTATCATCCAGCCTCCAGCCTGCCCCAGGTAGTCTGGACCTCCTCCCAGCCCTGAGGCAGGTATCAGCCAAACTCCAGCATGCACTGCCTAACCTCCAGTCTGCCCCGAGGGGTCTGCCAACCAACCCCTGCCTGAAGAGATTAATCCTGTCTCACCAGAAGAAAATGCAGAGGAATGCCCTGAGGTCATTAGCATGCAAGACATTTCTAACCCTTCTCCTTACCCACCCCCACCACCGCTCTTATATTCGAGACCTATTACTAGACTAAAATCACAACAAAGCCCCAAAGGTGAAATACAAAGTGTGATCCATGAGGAATTACACTATACTCTGAAAGAACTGCATGAGTTTTCCAACTTATATAGACAGAACAGGGCAGTATGTGTGGGAATGTATACTAAGGGTATGGGATAATGGTAGAAGGAATATAAAGTTGGATCAGGATAAATTTATTGATATGGGACAACTAAGCAGAAATTCTGGATTCAACACTGTAACTCGAGGGGTTAGAAAGGGCTCTAACAGTTTGTTTGGGTGGCTGAAACATGGACCAAATGATGGCCTACCATGTCTGACATTGAGATGCCTGATTTGCCATGGTATACAGTAGATGAAGGGATTCAAAGACTTAGAGAGATTGGAATGCTAGAATGGATTTACCATTTGAGATTGCTCACCCCAGGAATGTACAGAGGACACACCTTTAACCAGAACGGTGAGGAATAAATTTATAAGACTAACCCCATCTTCTCTGAAGAGCTCTGTGGTTGCTCTTCTCTGTAGTCCAGATACTAGTATGGGGGGAGAAGGGGCGGCAGCTGTAATGAAATTAGAATCCTTAAACATTATGGGGATGATTGGATCTCGGTCCAGTAAAACTCAAGTATCAGCAGTTAATCGCCAAAGGCAAGGTTGGTGTGGCTACCACAAAGAAAGGCAGATTCAAAGCAGCACTCAGTCTGAGTCACATGGAGTTATGGCATTGGCTAATAGATCATGGGGTACCTAGAAGTGAAATACATGGGCAGTCTACTAAATTTCTTCTGGATCTGTATAAGCAGAAGTGTTCTACGTTGAGTGAACAAAACCCTAACTAAAATTACAGATGCAGAGAATCACGGCCCCTTAATCAATTCCCAGACTTGAGACAGTTTACAGACCCAGATCCTCGTAAATGAGGAGAAAACCAGGTCCCCTTGGGGAAGGATCCTGTTAAACTACCAAAAATTCATACTGTTAATCTTCCTCCCACCTTCCCCAGGGAGACCTATGGCCTTTTGCCAGAGTAACTGTGCATTGGGGAAAAGTAAATGATCAGACATTTCGGGGATTATTAGACACTGACACAGAAGTGACATTAATTCCAGGAGACCCAAAACATCACTGTGGTCCACCAGTCAGAGTAGGGGCTTATGAAGGTCAGGTGATTGATGAAGATTCAGTTCAGGTCCGTTTCACAATGGGTCCAGTGGGTCCCTGGACCCATTCTGCAGTTATTTCCCTAGTTCCAGAATGCATAATTGGAATAGACATACTCAGTAACTAGCAGAATCCCCACATTGGATCTCTGACTTGTGGAGTGAGGGCTTTATGGTTGGAAAGGCCAAGTGGAAGCCACTAGAACTGTGCCTACTTAGCAAAATAGTAAATC
>PVKH010029258.1:0-12687 GCA_004027955.1 Chaetophractus vellerosus | reverse complement strand
CTGGGACCATGGAGCTTTAAGAGGAAGAAGGAAGTCTGAACTCTCATAGACATCACCTGCCATCTTGTTCCAACATGTGGTCAATGACTTTGGGTATGAAAGTACCTCTTATGGTACCTTGCATTGGACTCTTTAGGGTCTTGTGACTATAAGTTTCTACCCCAAAAAATATGCTTTATAAATGCCAACAGATTTCTGGTATTTTGCATCAGCACCCCTTTGGCTGACTAATACAGAATTCTGTTCAAACTGCTAAAAGTTAAATAAGTGCTTATATATAAATGAATATTCCTGGAGCCCAAATTAGAAAAGCTAAGCTAGAAAGGATATAAAAAGGTCAGAGAAAAATCTGAATATAGAAACTATTGGGAAAGGGAAAAGAAAGGTTAGAAAGGTTATAGAAAAATCTGAATATAAAAACTATTGGAAAGGGAAAAGTTTTATCCTAAGCTCCTTTACCTACTCAGCTGCACCTCCCGTGGTCTCCTTCTCTTTGCAAGAGCTATGGAGGAAGGGCTAGGTGTGACAAGCTAGGGAAATGTTAGCATATCTACTAGGCTGGGGGATTAAAAATCATAATTCTCCAGTTTGAACATTTTAACAGCTTTAAAATGAGGGTGACTAATCCAATTACCAAATTTCAGTAAGTAAAGAAAAAGACATTGAAAGCAATGGTAGTATGCTTTTGAGATTATTCACAATTTTAGAATTTTATTTTTTAAAAAAAGAGGTTTTAGATTCCTGTGGAGAAAGGAAGAAAAAAAGAACATCTTTTGCATAAACTATAATGGTTTCAATTTTAATTAGCTTAGGTATAATCTCCTTAGGTTTATAGGATACTAATAAGATAAATTAGCCTTAAATGTTTTATATATTTTAAATAATAAAAATTGTAAGTTCGTGTGTAATGAAATTTTAGATCTGTCCTAAAGTGAAATGACTAGTTTTCACAGAATAAAGTGAGGAATGTAAGACAAGACTTAAATGGATAAAAGTAAAATTCATTAGTTGCTAAGTGTTAGAATTCTGGAACAGGAATTACGAAGACAGTGCCGCAGATGAAAAGCAAAAGAATTATATGAAAGAAAGATGGGGTCAGGGACCCTCTACCATAAAGGAGAAGAGCCCTGGACTGCTTCCCATTCTGGCTTTTATTGCAAGAAATTAAACAAAGGATTCACTACTGCGCATGTGTTTGTTTAATACATGACTATATTTTTAGCATAACTATTTATCTTTTCTTAGTAACTCTCGAGAACCTGTCGTGGGAACAGATATGTCTCATCTGGGTCATCTCCAGTGTTTGCACATACTGTCCTTGGCGGTTTTCTGCTTAGACACAGGTCATGCATTCATTTCCTATCATAACTCACTGCTTCAGAAACTTATTAAAGGCATACTGTTTCTTTCTGTTCTGCATCATTTACCCCTTTTTAATTTACTACTGAAACAGCTTATTTTTAGAATTCTTGTATCTTTAAGATAGCTTGTGACAATACCAGGGTTCTGACAATTGCTGATCTCTGTACAGGACGACTCATGGGCAACAAGGCAGTTATCTCCACAGTCGCCCTCCCGTAGGAGGGGTGAGGATACTACCGCGGTAGGCTCTCTGATTTTCCTGATGGTACCTGTTGATTGTGCCTGTCTTAGGTTGTCCCTCCCCTGAGGAATCTTACCCACCATTGGCTATTCAGTCATCCTCCAGGACTAATCAGGATTTCTTAAGCTACTATGTTTCCATGCTTTTGCACCTAACAGGCACCTTACCTTTCCACGTCTTTTGACGGGAGTCCTTAATCAGAGAAAGATCTCAGTTTATCAGGACCCTGAATACCCATCACAGCTGGAAAGATATGATAAGAGTATATATCTTATACTCTGGAATTCTCTTCTTCAGCATGCTATTCTAGCAATCAGTCTATTAAATCTCTGCAGAGTAGTAAATGGCTTTTTGAGTTTCCACTGTATTAATTCTCGGAAGATTCACTGTTGGCTTTAGAGGACTATATGAGAATTTACAAAATCAAGTTAAAGTTTTTAAATATTTAGCAGTATAAAACAAAGGGAAAGCCATGTTAATCCTATGCTTTTACTATTACTATTTGAGTTCTGTGATATTTTTCTTAACATAAAAGTGCTCAACAAACTATTATGCTTATTTTTACTTTGCAAATAATTGAGCAAGCGCTGGCGCATTGTACACATTATGATAATGACAACTATTAATACTCCCAACATAATCCAAAAAGACAATTGGATGGATTTCTCCTTCCACCAATGAAATGGATTTATTGTATTCAAATTTGGGATAGCTCATTCCAAAATTCAGCACCTGGTGTTTCCTGAAATTCATTTTGAGACATACTCAATGCCTTTTTTTTTTTGTAATTCAAGAATATCTAAAGAAATATTAAGTTTATATCCTATTAAATGATTTTCCACCTCTTCCCAATCATGCTCACTATTATTATATGGCAAGGAAGTAATGCAATAGGTGCTTTCATTCCAATCACATTTAAGACTTCTTAACAGGTTTAAATTACATATGTGATTTCCTAAATGTACTATTGTGGTTTCTAAATTATTCATTCTATTATTTAACTCTAGATCTATATGCATTTTTATGCCATTCTTCAACATATTGTTGTGTTTGTACTCCTTGATGTAAGGCAGTACTAGCAACTGCTGCAGCAGTAATAATTTCAATTAAACCTAATATTCCCATGTTAATGAGACCTATTACTCCCTTTCTTCTTTTTAGATAATGATCAAGAAAATACCATAAAATTTGGGATTCTGGGGATTGTTGCCAATTTCTTGACATTTGAACTGGAAGCCACAATTCTCTTAGTCTACGAGCTAAAAAGAGGGTCTGATTTTCTTTTATGTAGGAATTTTTTATACAAGTTTATAAGGAACAATTGAGACAACTAATATTGTTATGTGTTATTGTGACTGTTCCTACAATAAACACTACTGGGTCTCTTACACAAACGGTCAAAAACTGAGCTGACTTTTTTCTAAGGATATGTTAGATTTGTTTTTTTTTTACCTTGTCACTCAAAGGTAGGTCTGACTCCTAAAAAGACCTTCCATAAATGGGTTTGAGTTTTATTAATTACATCATTCCAGGGCTTTGGGATAAATCTTCCTTGATGAGTCCAATTTAATGATGTATTTGTACTTATGACATCCCCAACATTCCAAAAATAAGGATAGCTTTCATTAGTTGATTTTGTTGAATTATTAATTGTCCAATTTATGGTTGTGTTTGCATTAGGTTTCAGTATTCCTATAAGGGCTTGATCCTTTACAATTCCATAGGAATCATTAAAGAGTACAACCTCATATGAACTATGGCATATATGCCATTTATCACTTTGTAATCTATTTAATACTGGACATGTAAGATTTATCATATCTTTTGGTCGATAGGGTAGAGAAGGGAATATAAGAATATACATTTAAGTTTGATTTCTTTCAGTTATAACCATACTGCAATTTTGGGGCTGTATACATAGATTAACAGATCCTATGCAGATGGGTCATTCAAGAAAAGGCAAGGTTAAATTTTCAATAAATTTCCCTTCCTCCTCAGGTTTTAAAGGAAGTCAAGAATCAATGGACTCAGGAAAATGGAAAGACTGATTAATATAAACAGGGTAGGATTTCTTCCCCCAGGTCAACAATTCCAGAAGGGGTGGATTAGTAATATAAGCCCAATATGTATAATTATGTGATGGTGCCCTACTTACTGCTGTGGTGGTCAAGGTAACCATAGTAAGGAAAACTGTGTTAGAGTGACATTTAGAAGTTACCATCTTTTCTGCTTTTTGTGTCAGCTTCTTCAGCTGACCCCAGGTGGGAGTAGAAGACTGCTGGGGTGACTGGCCAAATGACACGCCTTATCATTTTGACTTCTCTTGTTCATGTCTAGGTTTCAGATGTCTGGATGGGCTCCAAAGATGATCTCCTTTATCTGTAATAATAAGAGCAAAACCTCGACCATATCCTAACTTCTGCCTTTCCCCATTGATTATTATCTTCATTCTTCCAATAAACTGGATGTCTAATATTTGTTTCTGCATTTTTGCCTGATTTTTGCCAGAAACACTCTGCTGCTGATATATCTGATTCTGACCTTTGCTTTAGAAATTTTATCATAAATAATGGTTGATAAAATCATTCTCACACCTCACCATTTTCCCTTTTTTGTTTTTGTAACATCAATTTCAGGATGTGACTCCTTTTCTTAACAATAGCTTGACCCTTGAGGTTATTTGCTTGGGTATGAGAATTTTGGAGATGTTTATAGAGTTGTGTTAAAAGTGTTTTTGAGGGGGCTGCAATGAGGATAAATACATGCTTGTGGGAAAGCAGAACAAGGAGGGCGTAAAGCCTTAAAGACATAACATTGACACATGGTTGGTCTATTGAACATTTCTTGTGGCAGGACTTTTTATTGACATTTAGTGTATTTTTGTTAATGATTGAAAGAATATAAAATAAATGAAGGATTGTTTATAAACAGAGGCTTAACTGTTATATTCCATTTTTTTATGATATGTATACATACATTCACATGCTTACCAAACCAGGGGACTCACTGATATATTTGGCTTATTTTTAGCTAGAGTCCTGGATACATACAAGATAAATGTTAATATATATATTTAGTTTAATAAGCTTATACTAACAATTAGAGTGTGAAGCACGAATAACATAATCAATTAAAAGATTAAGTCAATATTGAACAAAGCCACAGAATGACAGGCAAATAGAGCAGTTATATATATATACTTACCAATATTTAGCTTTTAGCTGGGAAGTGCTGAATTAGAAACTGATACTAGGGCTTTGGTTGACTGTGTTTAGAATTAATGAATTTGATACTATAGATGCCAACTTGTGAGCATTTTGCTAATTCCTGAGGAAGGCGCCAGCCTCCTCAGGAAGGAACACAACATTCCTTGGGCAGTACATTTTAAGGTTTATGCATCAGTCCCTGGGAGAGTGGCCAGCTCCTCCAGGGAGGAATACACATTTTGAAATGTACTTTATCTCTTTTGTTACAAAACATCCTTGATGTGCTCACTATTTTAATCTTCATTATTTTTCCTGAAATATGAAAAGTGTTAACTAGCAAAGCATTGGTTTATTGATTAACAAAGTTTTCTGCATGATGTTTTATTTTTGGGTTTGAACAATACTCACCAAACTTTTTCTTAATCTATTCGGTTTTAGGACTGTCCAAATTCAAAACAAAAGATTTACGTATACATTTAATAAAATATGTTTATGTGTAACATACAAGTTATTAAATTACTTAACTATACAATGTATTGCATTAAAGTTTTGATTAGTATTTAAATGTTATACATCATTTACAGACTTTTAACTAGCAGACATCTGATGAATAAACTTTTATTTCTTATGCATTTAATTTTGTTAGTACCATGATTAGAATGACCTTAATTTCTCTTTTTTCTATAGTTTGAGGCATATGTAACTACAAATTATTATTTCCTATTTGGGCTGTGCAGCAGTACATTAACTTGTAATCTTAAAACCTGCATTGGTTTGGTTGTTAACATTATAATTGGAATTGGGTCTGTAGCTCACAGTGTTGAATATAAACTTGATTTATTGTAGGCTATTTTATGGGAAGTGGAATATGGGCTGGCTTGACTTGTTTAAGAAGATTAATTTTTTGTAACAAAATGGTAATATTTGGGACTGCTGCATATTGCAGTGGTGTTATTTAAATTTACTATAATTTACTGTTATGTACCACCCCTAGCAGCCCCTAATGGCTGCTTTCATTTTGTAGTCATAGACTTGCTTTTTTAGCAGAGGTGGGGTAAATCAGATAAACTTGAGTTAACGCAGCTGCCTCTTGATTTTTAGGTAGAGAGGTAGTTTCTGTGACACATATAATTATATTTTAAAATGATTAAAATTACACTTAATAACATTATTTCTTTTTGTATTCATTCAGATTTTGTCCTACATTTTACTTTGTTTTAATAACTAGTCATTTTATCTTGGGACAAAATTACTTTTCTTTTTCTTAACAATAAAAGCATATTCTATATACCTTCCACACTTAATTACCAAAATGATTTCATAAACTGTTTCCAAGTAAATTTCTGACAGCATACAATTACCATCAACATTAAACAAACTAGTCAGAATAATGATTTAATTTGTTTATAACTCTTTTTATTATTTTAAGTTAATATTCATATTTATTTATTAATATAAGTGCTTATTTAATTTTAGCCATTTGGATAGAGGTCTTATAATAATTTTTACTTATCAATTTAATATTACCATCCAGAGGTATCAAAGTATACACTGACAATGAACAAACACAAAACAAGTTACAACACATCAATTGAAACATACATTTTTTATTTTACTGCTTTTTGAGCATTTTTCTGGAAACTGTATTGCCAAGTTTTCTTACTTTTTCAGTGGTTTAATTCTATGAGCTTCTATCATTCCACAGCCTTATCATTATGTGGGCAGTAGGAGGTTTACAAAGTTGCTGACAAATGTTTTCCTTATCTTAGTTAACTCTTTGTCAGAATAGTGTAAATCAGCCTCAAGCTGATTACCAGTTTCTGTTTGAAGAGGCTCAAGGGCCAGAGTAATAAGATTGCAAAGAGACCAAACATGCAAAAGAATAGACTCCCCTTCTGATATGCTCACCAAAGGCTTTTATAACTAATTTCCAATGTTTTAAATTAAGAACATTATGCCCTTTAAGCTGAAACCAGTAACAGTGTTTTCTAACTAGATAGAAGAGTTCTTCAAAAAAGGAAAGTTTAACTGTAACTGCTGTACTTTTCAAAAGCATATGCAACACTGAAATATATTCATCAAAATTTAGCTGCTCATTCTCCATTCCTCTGATGTTCTGGAGATGAAATAAAACTTACCACTCTTTGATGCACCTGTGCTTTCCATGCTCTCTGGGCAGCGACACCGACACTGACTCAGTAGAAGAAAATATACCTTCAGGTCCCTGTTTGGGCACCAGTTGTTGGAATTATGGAACTGGAATTGTGAAGATGGTGCCACAGATGAAAAACAAAAGACTTATATGAAAGAAAGATGGGGTCAGGGGACCCTCCACCATAAAGGAGAAGAGTCCTGGTCTGCTTCCCATTCTGGCTTTTACTGCAAGAAATTAAACAAAGGATTCACTACTGCACATGCGTTTGTTTAATACATGACTATATTTTTAGCGTAACTATTTATCTTTTTTTTAGTAACTATAGAGAACCTGTCATGGGAACAGATATGTCTCATCTGGGTCATCTCCAGTGTTTGCACATACTGTCTTTGGCAGTTTTCTGCTTGGATGTAGGTCATGCTTTCTTTTCCTATCATAACTCACTGCTTCAGAAACTTCTTAAAGGCATACTGTTTCTTTCCGTTCTCCATCAGCTAAGTGTAATTTAATAAACTTATCTAAAAACAAAAATAACATAGGAAGTTTTGCAAAAGCATTTTCTAAACTGAAGTATTTAAATGGCTAATTCCAGGAAGCCATTATTAATTAAAACCTAAACTGATATTAATGATAACAAAAATTAAAGTACTGAAAATACTTATTTTCATGTAATATGTTATAAACTGCATTGGAAGTATTTAGAAAGTGTATAAAAAATTAAAAGAGTCAGACTTCAGTATTGTCAAGCTCTCTTGTGCATTCATACCAGGCCCCCAGTACTCTGCATATTGCCTCTCCATTTGAGTTACTGGCTAAGCCCATTACAACCCCTAAAACAAAAGAAGTATCTACAACATTTGTGGACATTCGCCTGAAGTAAATGGAAACTATGTTGCTGTTTTGGGCTCCTGTAGAAGCCAGCAATGGCTTGATAACATTGCCTCCTGCTGGGCTCTGTTTCATAATGCCAAAAGGCACTGTGCACCAGGCAGGTGGAACACTGGAGCTTCTTTTCAAGGGCCAACAGTGCTGCAGCATGCTGGCTGTGTGAAGGACATACCAAGTGGAGCAATAATTGCTAAAATATTGTGAGTAGAACTTAAACAAACAAAATTGGCATTATGGCCTGCACCCATGGAGAAACAACATGTATGATACTTCAAACATGGAGCTTAAATCTATTAACTGCAGCTCAAAAAGAAGCTGTGCATTGATTAGTATTAAGTGCTGTGCCTATATATCTATATATCTATATATCTATATATCTATATATCTAGAATAGAAGGGATATAATAATATCCCTTCTATTCTAGATCATATGCAAAAGGATGTTGAACATGTTCAAAGTCTTTGTAAACTTAATTCATTTTCTAAGTTTATTTCTTCCAGAATCAATGTCTTTCAGAACAAAATATTAGTCATGTAGGGATTTAATCCACTTCCAATCATGGTGCTGGACCTGCCTTCCCTCAACCGCAGTAGAATAGCCAGAGTTTCATACCCCATCAGTCAGGGATTACTGTCCCTAACCAGGAAGGAACTACAGAAGAATGGCCATCACCCTTCAGCTCTCCTTTAAGAATAAGGGTGTTAACTCCCTGTGGGAGGAGTGGAAGCAGGTTAGTATAAAAAATAAAGAAGGTAGCTGAATAAAATAAAGCCCACCAAAGACCCTAGTAACAAGGTCCAATTTGAAAGTCTCGGGCTCAAAAGAAGTCCCGAATAACTCCAAATAGAAAGGCCTCCCCATTGGTTCCTTGAAAGCTGACATGTGAAAGTTGAAAGTCAACTAATAAGAACAGCAAATAGCTGGGGACTTTCTGTGTCTATGTGAACTCCCCTTATGACCAAATCAATTTTTAATGTCACCATAGAAAACTCAAAGAATTTAGAAGAGGAAAATGTATGGTATTAGAAGCCTCCTCATAAGATTCCCTTGCCTGGTACTTTGTTCTCTAAATGGAAATATTGCTTGTATACTGTCAGACCAGCACAATCTGCCTTGGACTGAAACTCCTGCAAATTAGACAGTTTGGCACACCTTGCTGGCATAGCATAATACAATCCATTGACAAGTTTGGAACAAGACCTTCTAATTGAATAATGTTCAATGTTGTGTATATATTCCTGATCATTCTTATAATGTCTCACAAGTTTTAAACTTCTATGCAAGAGCATAGAAGTCATATTGATAAATTAACTATTAATCTCCTGTCTAATTGGTTTAACTGTCTCTCTTGGCCTTGGCAATATGTCTTTATAGGTTTACTAGCTTTAAGTGGAACTCAGTATTCTGTTATATGCTGTACCATTGCTGCAGAATAGGAATGCAGTGTGTGTCTGATGGGCAATGCAAACTACTGCACGGGGATAGATTTTGAGGGTCCAGTAGGTCCTGGGCTCTGACTCCCCATCTCTAAGGGAAACTCAGCCTGCAGTACTCAAACACCTGCATGCCAAAGGAAACAAGTTAAAATGTAGCAGGCTTCCTCACAAGGAAACAATGTACAGATGGTATTGTGGAATGTTAAGTTCCTCCAGGCTGTACACTTCCTTTTTGCAGTAACATCACCAGACCCCATTTATGTGCTTCATGTGACCCTAGCAAAAACTCTATTATTAAATGTCTTTATTATGAGACCCTTTATATTACCGTTCATTTACCTGCCTCTTTGCAGATCACTATCTTTATTCTCTGAACTACTGCCTTTGGAGACCCTCTCTTGTTCATAATTCCCAATAAATAAAGCTTATGTCTGACACTGTACCAGGTGTGTTCTTTGTTCTTGCAGCTTCCCTAACCCATGCCCTTCAGGAACTGGGTTGGAACAATCTGGCATCTTTTGTGCTCCATCACTCACTCTACAATGAATTAATTTGTGGTGTATCAGATATGTATTTGGAGAACAATAAATACATTTCTTTTCTTTAGGCTCCTTATTACAAATGCTCTTAGGATTTCTTATGTAATTAAAAATGTGTTAAATAGTTAACCTTTGTTCCTATAGTTCAACCATAGATCATTTGTGCAATAACCATTGTTAAATCTGGTTAATTTAAGTGGCTAAATAAAAAATAGTAATTTATAATTAATGTGTAACTTCTCGTTATATTCTTTCTTATGTTTATTCCCAATATATACTTGACCTAAATTTCTAAATGTACTCTAAATGCATTGTAACCAGAGGCAGAGTTTTAAAATAATTTTAAAATATTAAAAAGCCAAAATTAACAAATATTTTCATCATGACAGAACCTTGCTAAATGTGAGAGTATCATTTAGTTTAGGAAGCAAGGGGGTGATATTAAAAAAAACCAAAATATCTCATACATTTTGGAATTTGTATTTAATAATGTTAACGTGATATGGTTATTTAATTTCACTTTTAGAAATAGAAAGGATATGTTTCTTATACATTCTTTTTTAAGTCCATTTTATTGAAAATGTATTCATAAACTGTACAATCCATCTACAGTGTACAATCAATTGCATTTCATATAATCACAGAATTGTACATTCATCACTGCAGTCAATATTAGAGCATTTTCATTAATCCATAAAGAAAAAAACAACAATCCCTTTGTAGTCACCTCTCAGTCCTTTTATCCTTCCACTGTCATACATAACAGCCAATCTATTTGTCTTTATAAATGTATTTATATTTACATTTTGTATAGATGGAGTCTAACAATATGCATTATCTTGTGCCTATTTTCATTCACTTAGTTTACTTCCTTTTTACTATAAACAAATGTTCTTCTATGTCACACATTAAAAGAAAGTTGTCAAAATTATTTGAAACAAGAAGTTTTGAGGTTTTTGAAACGATAAAAAGAAAGAAAACCAATATTGAAGGTTTCTTGGGTAAAGTGGTGTTCAATAATATTAAGCTCTGATTTGCTGCAATTGCCATTCCAAAGATAGTTTCTCAACTGAGTAAACAGCCCAGAATAACTTCACAATTTCAATTTGTCTTTACACAAAGAACTGTTCCAATGCATAGCACCTCATAAAGTTTTAATGAACTTGCTTATTTCATCATCACCCTGGAACATAAATTGTGATCATCTTCAAACAACTCTGTATTGGTCTGGCATGGATGCTACTTAAATGTGATCAGGACAGCAAGTTCTCATTTTTAAGCCAAGTTTTCAACTCCTTTACTATGAGTTGAAATCAGCCATTTAGTTTGATCTTCATCTTCTGCTTCAAAATGATTGTTATTAAAATTGTTCAAGCATTCTTTTATATTTACAAAATATTTTATTTTAAATTTTTTTCTATATTTACTCATACTTTTTATGATTCTGACCATTTTTTATGGCTCTTGGATATTTAAGTCTTATAAACTTATTTTCTTAGATGTCATGCTTTATGTGATGGATTTGCAAACTCCAAAACATTTTTAAATCCCTAATATCAATGATTATGAAAATTGATTCCCAAACACATACTCTGAAATAAGTAATATTTCATGAATCTAAGGTTATGCCTCCTAAATGAAGATTAGGAATTAAGTTTATTAGTCCTTCCATATTTATATATATAATATGTTTATTTAAAAATAATTATGTGACACAAGAAAAACATAGCTTGAAAACAGCAACACAATTCCCACTGCCTTGACATAATTCCTGAAATCTTTGCTTTTAGAGTTATAGTTATGGCATAAAGAGTCAATTTCTCTAGTTAAATGATAAAATGAATATGTTTCTTAGGAAATGTGACATATTGACCTGCTAGCCAAGGGCAATATTCCCATTTTCTGAAAATCCTGTGCTCACATAATTTTAAATTTCATAATATAAATTAATTCCCAGCAAAATATGTTCCTATCTTGTGACAACTAAGGCCTGTCAAAAGTGCAAGTAGATGAGAGGGCAGGGTCCCCAGGTCTTCAGGCCAGTTGTGCCTGTAAAGTTAGCTGAGTTGTTCACACTGTTTTTTCCTCACAACTGCCTTCTTTCTTCTCCCCTGGTCCTAAATATGACTTTGACTTTCCCTCCAGTTTCATTGATCAGGCTCTGCTCCTAGACTTTAAGTCTGTTCCAGCACTAATTCTATGCCCATTTCTACTTTTAGTTCTTAAATTAGTATCTATATTGAACTATGAGTTTTGAACTTCTCTTGTTTGAATTTCTCACTGTACCTTAGTATATCCTACCCCCTCCCCAGGTATCTTAGTTTGCCTTGCTGCTGTGATAGATACCACACAATGTGTTGACTTAACCAATGGGATTTTATTGGCATACAGATTTGAAGCTAGAAGAATTCCAAAACAAGACTTTAGCAAGATGATGCTTTCTCCCCAATGTCTGTAGCATTCTGGTGTTGCTGCCAGTAATCTTGGGGTTCCTTGGCTACCTTTGCCTCCCATCACATGGTAATGTCTTCTCCTTTCTAGCCTCTGTGACTTCTTATCACTCTATATGCCTCCAATAAATCTAGGATTAGACCCACTCTCATTCAGTGGAGCCTCATCTTAGCTAAAATTAACATCTTCAAAAGGTCTTATGTAGAGGATTGCGGGAACATGGCTGATGGGTTAGATATATAAATCTTAGCTCTCACAAAAAGAACATAAAAGAAAAAGCCAGAGGCTGCCGTGGGGACCTGCTTTGAGGCACAGCAAACCAGGACACTGTGTACCAACTACCAGAAGAACGAGGGTCAGAGACACGAAGAAGCCAAAACTAGTAACCGTGAGTTATTAAACCTCCCA
>PVKH010029257.1:0-12687 GCA_004027955.1 Chaetophractus vellerosus | reverse complement strand
TGTTTCTTTCCTTCAGCTTTGTTTAGGATTGGTTTGCTGTTCTTTTTCTAGTTTCCCCAGGTGTGCAGTTAGGTCTTCAATTTTAGCTTTTCCTTCTTTTTTAATGTAAGCATTGAGGGCTATAAATTTCCCTCTCAGCACTGCCTTTGTGGTGTCCTATAGGTTTTTACATGTTGTGTTCTCATTTTCATTCATCTCAAGATATTTGCTGAATTCTCTTACAATTTCTTCTCTGACCACTGGTTATTTAAGAGTATGTTTTTTAATCTCCATATATTTATTATTTTCCCTTTTTCCATCCATGATTGATTTCCAGCTCCATTCCAATATGATCAGAGAAAGTGTTTTGTATAATTTCAATCTTTTAAAATTATTGAGCCTTGTCTTGTGAACCAACATATGGTCTATCTTGGAGAAGTATCTATGAGCACTTGAAAAGAAGGTATATCCTACTGTTTTGGGGTGCAATGCTCTATAGATGTCTTTTAGGACTGGTTCATTTATCATATTATTCAAGTTTTCTGTTTCTTTATTTACCCATATTCATATTTCATATGCAGTTTTATTATGCTATATAGTTCCATGTTACATTTTTGAGCTTTCTTTTTAGTAATATACATGACCTTAGACTTTCCCTTTAAACCCCTTTCATACCACATTATATCACTGCTAGTCACAGATATTATGTTGGGCTTCAACACTTCTGTTCATTTCCAAAGATTAACACACATCCTTTTTACCAATTCTGTATAAGTTAACGCTCAGCTTTCCATTCTCTAAACTCATTCTGTTTTTCTGGTGAGCCATATTCAAGTTATTAACTCCATGAGATTGCACAATGTATTTAGTTCATAGTAGTGCAATCAAACAGTATTTGTCCTTTTTTGTCTGGCTTGCTTCACTCAACATAATGTCCTCCAGGTTCATCCATGTTGTCATATACTTTATGACTTCTTCTTACAGCTGCATAATATTCCATTGTGTGTACACAGCACAATTTGTTTATCCATTCATGAGTTGATGGACACCTGGGTTGTTTCCAACTTTTGGCAACTGTGAAAATCCTGCTATGAACATCGGTGTGCAGATGTCTGTTCATGTCACTATTCTCAGTTCTTCTGGGAATACCTAGTAGTCGTACTGCCACGTCACATGGCAAGTCTATATTCAACTTCCTTAGGAGCTGCCACACAGTCCTCCACAGTGGCTGTACCATTCTACATTCCCTCCAGCAGTGAATAAGTGCTCCATATCCTCTTCTTATCCTCTCCAAAACTTGTAGCTCTCTGTTTAATAGTTGCCATTCTAATAGGTGTGAAATGATATCTCATTGTAGTTTTGATTTATATTTCCCTAATCTCTAGTAACGTTGTACATTTTTTCATGTTTTTTTTCCCCATTTGTATTTCTTCTTGGAACAAATGTCAATACAAGTCTTTTGCCGATTTTTTAATTGGATCATTTGTCTTTTTATTGTTGAGTTATAGCATCTGCCTTTACATCATGGATATTAAACCCTTATCAATATGTGATTTCCAAATATTTTCTCCCGTTGAGTTGGCTTTTTACAAAGTTCTTTGAGGTGCAAAAGTGTTTAATTTTAAGGAGGTTCGATTTATCTAATTCTTCATTTGTGGCTCATGCTTTGGATGTAAGATCCAAGAAACTACCACCTATCACAAGGTCTTTAAGATGGTTCCCTACATTTTCTTCTACTAGTTTTATGGTCCTGGCTATTATATTTAGGCCCTTGATCCATTTTGAGTTGATTCTTGTATAGGAAGTGAGATAGGAGTCCTCTTTCATTCTTTTGGTTATGGATATCAGTCCTCTTTCATTCTTTTGGTTATGGATATCTAGTCCCCTCATGGGGGCCCACCCTTTCCACAGGCTTGCCCGATGGCCGTTTTCTTGGTTCCACCCTGTAACAGTTTGGCAGTTTGGTATAGTTATGAATTCCAAAAGTAGATATTGGATTATGCTGGTAAACTGGTCTATTCATCTGAGCATGATTAAGTTATGACCACATCAGTAGGGCATTGAGCCATGATCCTTGGTGGGTAGGGAATCAAAGATAAAAGACATGGCAAAGGACAGAGTTGGAGTTTTTTGATGTTGGAGTTCCGATGTGGAGTTTTAATGCTGGAGCCCGTGGAAGTAAGCACACAGAGGAGCTTGGTGGTGAGGAAGGAGAGAAAGCCTCAGGAAAAGAGACAAGAGGTTCGCCTGGAGTTCACAGCTGGCCTTGTGGAGAGAGGCAAAGGCTAGAGAGCCTCATAGTCTGCAGCTGACCTTGTAGAGGAAACAGAGGAGTTGAGCCTGGAGAGAAACAGCCCTGGGAAGAGAGGAACCCAAGAAGCCTGAACCCTGGCAAGTGTTGGCAGCTGTCTTGCTCCAACACGTGGCAACAGACTTTAGTGAAGGAAGAAATGTATGCTTTATGGCCTGGTAAGTATAAGCTTCTACCCCAAATAAATACCCTTTATAAAGACCAACAGATTCCTGGTAGTTTGCATCAACACCCCTTTGGCTGACTAATACAGAATTTAGTACCAAGGAGTGGGGAAGTGCTTTTGCAATTACCAAAATGCTGGAACAGTTTTGTAAATGGGTAAGGGGTATTTTTTTTAGGAATTGTGAGACACTTGATGGAAAACTCCTGGATTGCTTTGAAGAGACGTTCTTAGTACTATGGATGCTGAAGAGACTTTTTATGAGGACTTAGAAGTAAATGATGACACTATTATTGGAAACTGGAGGAAAGGTGATCCATGTTTTAAAGTTGCAGAGAACTTAGCAAGATTAATTCCTGGTGTTTTATGGAATGCAGAATTTGAAAATGGTGAGCCTGGGCATTTAGCTGAAGAACTTTCCAAAGTAAACTTGGAGAATGCGGCTTGACTTCTCCTTGCAGCTTACAGCAAAATGCTAGATGAGAGAAATACCCTAAGGACTGAACTCTTGGGCACAATGAAAACCGAAACTGATTCTGGAAATTCCAAGCTTCTAGAAATCAAGCTCCCAGACAATAGTGCCCCATTTGAGGACTTAACTAAACTTGGAACTTGTAAATCAGGATTGAAGATGCAGTTATCTCAGAAAGACTTGTGGAAAGTGTTACTGTCTGATGGCTTGGACCCCTGCTTCCTGCATGCTAAACCAACAAACTTTTTGAGAGAGCTGTATGAACAAAATCACTGTCAGCTGGAATAAAAAGTACATGGAAGGGAGAGATTGAAGGGGAAACAGCTTTAAGAGGAAAACCATGCAAGCTGAGATCTGGAATTGAGACATTGCCTTGGGCCAAGAGAGGAGCCCCACCCATGTGTACAGAGAGGGTGAATTTGCCCCAGCTGTTGAAGAGGGTGGATGTTCCTGCCTGATGTTCTGGGAGAGTTTTGCCACCCAGGGTGCAGAGATGGTGGAGCACATTCCCCAAGGATTAGGGAGGTTAAAGTCACCACCCCACAGGTCTGAGAGGGGTGGACCTGTCCTCCATGGATTAGGGAAGGCCAGGTGGTCAACTAATTGCCCTGAGAGGGTTGAGCCTGTATGCCAAAGGTTAGGGAAGGCCAGGTGGTCAACGCATTTGCTCTGAATGTTGAGCTTATATGCCGAAGGTTAGGCGGAATATTGTCTTCACCTCACTGTACTAGAGGGGCTAAGACTCTAACCCAAAGATTGGGTGGGTAAGGTGTGGCAACAACCCCAACACTCTTGGAGGGTGAGGTCTGGATCTTGGTAGACACCCAGATGCTTGATGATGGTGGAACCAAGAAAATGGCCATTGGGCAGCCTGTGGAAAGGGTGGGTCCACATGAGGCCCCAGGGAGAAGAATCCATCATCTTAAGAATGACTCGCAGACTTTGAAATCGAATAAGAGATGCCCTGCAAGTCTACTAAACTGTAGAGGAACTGTAACTCATGTTTCCCTCCAAATTTCTCCTTATGGTAATGAAAATGTTTATCCTTTGTCTGTCCATTTGTGTATTGGAAGCAGATAAATGATTTCGTAAGTTTCAGAGGTCTACAACAGAAAGGACTTTGCCTCAAGACGAACTGTATTTCTTTAAACTGATTATGATATGATTTTGTACTTGAATTGCTACTGATTTAAGGGCTTTTTAATATCATAATGTATTTTTGGAATTCAGAGGGTAGAGTGTAGCAGTTTGGCAGTTTGATATAGTTATGAATGCCAAAAATAGATATTGGATTATGCTGGTAAACTGGTCTGTTCATCTGGGCATGATTAAGTTATGATTGGGGCTTTGATTGGGCCATGTCAGTAGGGTGATGAGGCACGCCCCCTTGGTGGGTGGGGAATCAGAAAAAAGACATGGCAAAGGACAGAGTTGGAGTTTTTTTATGTTGAGTTCCGATGTGGAGTTTTAATGCTGGAGCCTGTGGAACTAAGTACACAGAGGAGCTTGGTCATGAAGAAGGAGAGAAGGCCCCAGGAAAAGAGACAAGAGGTTCGCCTGACAGTTCACAGCTGGCCTTGTGGAGAGAGGCAAAGGCTAGAGAGCCTCATAGTCTACAGCTGACCTTGTAGAGGAAACAGAGGATCTGAGCCTGGAGAGAAGCAGAGCCCTGGGAAGAGAGGAACCCAAGAAGCCTAAACCCTGGCAAATGTTGGCAGCTGTCTTGCTCCAATACATGGCAACAGACTTAGTGAAGAAAGAAATGTATGCTTTATGGCCTGGTAACTGTAAGCTTCTATCCCAAATAAACGCCCTTTATAAAGACCAACAGATTCCTGGTATTTTGCATCAGCACCCCTTTGGCTGACTAATACACAACCTCATCAAGCATTTGGGTGGTGACTGAGCTCCAGACCTCACCCTCCAAGAACATTGGGGTGATGACCACTCTTTTCCCAATCTCTGGGGTACAGTCTCAACTCCCTTAGTACAGTGAGATGGCAGCAATATTCTCCCTAATCTCTGGCGTATAGGCTCAACTATCTCAGAGCAATGAGTTGGCAACCTGGTCTTCCCTAATCTATGAGGGGCAGGTTCACCTCTCTCAAAGCAATGTGGTGTCTACCTCCCCCCAACCCTTGAAGAATGTGCTCCATGCTCTCAGTAGCCTGGGGTGGCAAAACTCTCCCTGAACAGTGGGTTGGTTCATCCACCCTCTTCAAATGCCAGAGCAAACTCACCTTCTCTGTGCACATGGGTGGGGTTCCTCTCTTGGCCCAAGGAGATGTCTTCCTTCCAGACCTCAGCTTCCATGGTTTAACTCTTAAAGCCATTTTCCCTTCCATATCTTCCCTCCATGTCCCTTTTAGTTCAAGCTGACAGTGGTTTTGTTCATACAAATCTCATAAAAAGCTTGTTGTTTTAGCATGCAGGCAGACAGTAACACTTTCCATAGGTCTTTCCTGGATAATTGCATTTTCAATCCTGGTGTACAAGTTCCAATTTAGTTTATTCTCTAATAGGGCACTATCATCTGGGGGCTTGATTTTCAGAGGCTTGGAATTTATGGAATCAGCTTCTGGTTTCTTTGTGCCCAACTATTCAGTTCTAAGCATATTTCTTTTGACTAGCATTTTACTATAAGCTGCAAGGAGAAGCCAAGCCACATTTTCCACATTTATTTTGGAAATCTCCTTGGCTAAATGTCCAAGTTCATAATTTTTATCTGCCTTCCGTATAATATCAGGAGTTAGTCTTGTTAAGTTCTCTGCAACTTTAAAACATGGATTGCCTTTCCTCCAGTTTCCAAAAATAGTTTCTTCACTTCCTTCTAAGGCCTTTTCAGAAGTCTCTTTAGCACCCATATTCCTACCAACAGTTTCTTCAAAGCAATCTAGGCCTTTTCTATCAAACATCTCACAATTCCTCTAAAAATACCCCTTACCCATTTATAAAACTGTTCCAGCATTTTTGGTAATTGCATCAGACTATACCCCACTCTCCTGGTACCAAATTCGGTATTAGCCAAGAAGTGCTGATACAAAGTACCAGAAATCTGTTGGCCTTTATAAAGAGTATTTATTTGGGGTAGAAGCTTACTGTTACAAGGCCCTGAAAAGTCCAATTCTAGGTACCAAAAGAGGTACTTTCTCACCTAGGAAGGTTGCCAATCTCTGCGAGGGTTCAGCCTTCCTTCTTCCTCTTCAGGCTCTGTGGTCCCAGCTTCTTCCAATTTCACCTGTAGGCTGGCATAGGGCTCATTTCTTCCCAGGCTCAGCTGCTCTGCTCTCTTCACAAGGTCAGCTGTAGAATATCAGGCTCATCTCTCTTCCTGGGGCCTCTGCCATGTCTAATGGAGCCATCTCTCTTTCCTCACATATCTGCTTCTCTGTGTATCTACTTCCCTGTGAGAGTCTGTTTTATCAGCTCACCAAGGAGGCTGGGACTCAACACTGAGTTGCACTCTAATGATGTGGTTGAATCAAAGCCCTAATCTTAACATAATTTAATTAGACATCTCAGCTGAATCTAATACAACCAAAGGGTTATCATGCCCAGAGGAACTGACCAGTTTACAAATATAATCTCTCTTTTTGGAATTCATAAATAATCTCAAACTGCCACATTCCACCCTCTGAATTCCAAAAAGGCATTACAATATTGAAAAAAAAAAAAGAAAAACTTTAAGTCAGTAACAATGCTATGTACAAAATCATATTAAAATCAGTTTATAAGAAATATACAGTTTGTCTTAGGGAAAAGTCCTGTCTGGCTGTAGGCCTCTAAAACTTACAACGTATCTGTTTCCAATATATAAAGGGACAGACAAAAGATAAACATTTGCATTACCATAAGGAGAAATCAGGAGAGAAACATGAGTCATGGGTCCAGAACAGTTCTGAAAACCTGCAGGGCATATGTCATTGGATTTTAAAGTCTGAGACTCATTCTCAACATGTTAGTTTCTTCTCCTTGAGGCCTCATGGGGACCTACCCTTTCCACAGGCTTGCCCAAGGGCCATTTTCTTGGTTTCACCCTCATCAAGCATCTGCGTGGCGAATGAGTTCCAGACCTCCCCCTCCAAGAACGTTGGGGTGATGGCCACACTTTTTTTTAATTAATTTTTTAAAAAGATACATAGATTACATAAATGTTACACAAAATTTTAGGGATACCCATATGCCCCACCTCCCACACCTCCCACAACTTCCCACATATACATTCTTTTATATATATATATATATATATGATTTATTTTTAATTTTTTTAATATACATCCCCCCCTTCTGCTTGTTCTTGCTGTGTTCATTTTCTTTGCGTTCCTCTCTGTCTGCTTGTCTCCCCCCACTGGGGTGACCTGCTAAGTCAACTCACCGGCATGGTGGCCCACCTGCTCGCTGGGGCTCACCCTTGCTCACGGGTGTTCGCCTTTGCCCGCGGGGGCTTGCCTTTTTGCCCATGGGAGCTTGCCTTTGCCCGTGGCGGCGTGCCCCACCCATGTTGGATTGCCTTCTCGAGGCGGTCTGCCCATTCAAGGAGGCCCCGGGGACCGAACCTGGGGCCTCCCATGTGGTAAACCAGCGCCCTACCAACTGGGCTACAGCTGACCCCTATACATTCTTCATTAGTGTGGCACATCACCTGCAATAGATATACACATTTTGGGGCTTTGTCACTAGGCATGGACCATAGTTCACATTGTAGACCACACTCTCTCCCACACAGTTCTGCATGTTATATGATATAAAGTGGCCTATATCTATCATTGCAATGTCACTCAGGATAATTCCCAAGTCCCGAAAAAGCCCCTGTATTACAACTGCTTTTCCCTGTCCCTGCCCCCAAAGCATCCAGTGGCCACTGGCTCCACATAATTTTGTAATTTCTTCCATTGCGTGAATCACAATAAGTCTATAACAGAATACCAGTAGGTCCACTCTGGTCCATAGCTCTTCCCCCAATCCTGAGGTGTCTGGAATGGTGATGTCCATTCCACCTCCAAGTGAGAGGGGGCTTATATCCCATGGATAAGATGGATGGGATTATCCTGCCTGCAGCTGCAGACTCTCTCCATTCCCTGGGATAGCCATTGTCCATCATCATCTCCCCACTAGGTTTCCTGGGTGAGACCATTGAGTTGTAGAGTAGGAGTTGTAGCTCCACTGAGCTTTTGGACCCAGCTGGCACATGGACAGCTTGTAGACTCCGCTCTCTGGAAGTACACTGAAAACTCTGGCATCACATATAGGTTTGAATAGAAGAGACAGATGGACCATATGCAGTGAAGACATATTTCGGTCAGACTCTGTCACTCTCAGGAGCAAGGATTCCAAATTAGGGCCCACTGTTAAGGCACCAAACTCTGGGGCTATCTGCCCAGATATAGGACCTGGATGTCTCCAGAGCCCTCAGGAGCCCCTCTGTTTGGGGTGATATCCACATTGGAAGCCTATGAGGTCCTATTGGGAAGTGCATAAGTGTTATCTCTGGGATGACCTCCCGACTCACTTTGAAGTCTCTTAGCCCTATGAACTCATTTGTCTTTACCATTTCCCCCACTTTATTTGAAGTCTTTTTCCAGTCATATTGCCCATTGGCACTTGTTAGTTATCACTCATTGCCAGGGAGGCTCATCCCTGGGAGTCATATCCCATGCTAGGACAAAGGTAATGCATTCATATGCTGAGTTTGGCTTAGAGAGCGGCCACATTTGAGCAACAAGGAGACTCTCAAGAGGCAACTCTTAGGCACCCCATAACAATAGTCTGTTTCAATTTCAAGAGCAAAGACTCACAAGGCTAGTCATCAATAACAAGGGCCCATCAATGGATCATCCTCCTTTGCCAGACACTGCCCCTGCACTTGGGGGGCTGTTGCTACTCCCTTGGAGAATATGGCAGAGCTCTACAGGATGGGAATTCAGTATTCCCTCATTTATTGAGTAATTCTCCACCCTGTGACCATGCCCCATGAGCATTTGAACAATTTTATGTACTTTTATATATGTTCAGGTGAACTTCCTCCCATGCACCCCCAACCCTGACACCTCCCACCAATGATCCTCTCCCGTTCCTGTTGTAACCCTTCTGTGATCCAAAGCTTCTTCAAAGGTGAAGCCAATACAATAGCCAAATACAATTAATAGGAAAATGAAATAATAATGCTATTTAAATGTAAGAGTTAAAATATAGGAAAACTTAAAAAATAAAAAATAAAATATATATATATAGTATTAAAGGATTGGGTTATTCAAAAATGTGAAAAAATTAAAGATAAATAAGTAAATATAGATTTTTTTTTGATGGCCACACTTTACCCAGTCTTTGAGGTAGAGTCTCAACCCCTAATTACAGTGAAGGTGGGCAACATTCTCCTTAATCTCTGGCCTACATCCACAACCCTCTCAGAGGAATGAGTTGGCAACCTGGCCTTCCCTAATCTATAGGGGACAGGCCCTCCCCTCTCAGACTTATGGGGTGTTGACCTTACTCTCCCTAACCCTTGGAGAATATGCTCCATGCTCTCAGTAGCCTGGGGTGGCAAAACTCTCCCTGAATAGCAGGCTGGGACATCCACCCTTCTCAAATGCTGGGGCAAACTCACCCTCCCTATACACATGGGTGGGATTCCTCTCTTGGCCCAAGGAGATATCTTCATTTCAGACCTCAGCTTCCATGGTATTCCTCTTAAAGCCATTTTCTCTTCCATATCTTCCCTCCATGTCTAACAGTGGTTTTGTTCATACCGTTCTCTCAAAAAGCTTGTTGCTTTAGCATACAGGAAGCAGGGGTCCAAGCTGTCAAACAGTAAAACTTTCCACAAGTCTTTCCTAGATAACTGCATTTTCAATTCCGACTTACAAGTTCCAAGTTTCATTAATTCCTCAAATGGGGCACTATCATCTGGGGCTTGATTTCCAGAGGCTTGGAAATTCTGGAATCAGTTTCTAGTTTCATTGTGTCCAACAATTCAGTTCTCAGCTTATCTCTCTCATGTAGCATTTTACTATAAGCTGCAAGGAGAAACCAAGCGGCATTCTATGAGTTTACTTTGGAAAGTTCTTCAGCTAAATGCCCAGGTTTACCATTTTAAAATTCTGCCTTCCATAAGACATAAGGAGTCAATCTTGCTAGTTCTCTGCACCTTTAAAAGACAGATCACCTTTCCTCCAGTTTCCAATAATAGTTTCATCATTTACTTCTAAGTCTTCATAAAAATTCTCTTTAGCATCCATATTCCTACCAACAGTCTCTTCAAAGCATGCTAGGCCTTTTCTATCAAGCATCTCACAATTATTTTCTTCTAAGGCCTTATGAATAATAACTTTAGGCTCAATATTCCTACCAACAGGCTCCTCAAAGCAATCTAGGCCTTTTCCATCAAGCATCTCACAATTCCTCCAAAAAATACCCTTTACCCGTTTATAAAACCGCTCTAGCATTTTGGTAATTGCAAAAGCACGACCCCACTCTTGGTACCAAATTCTGAATTAGTCAGCCAAAAGGGGTGCTGATGCAAAGTACCAGAAATCTGTTGGCTTTTATAAAGGGTATTTATTTGAGATAGAAGCTTACAGTCACAAGGCTCTAAAGAGTCCAACTTAGGATACCATAACAGGTATTTGCACACCCAAAGTCATTTGCCACGTGTTGAAGCAAGATGGCAGGCAATGTCTGTGAGGGTACAGCCTCCCTTCTTTCTCTTAAGGCTCTGTGGTCCAAGCTTCTTTCGATCTCAGCTATAGACTGGCATAAGGTTCATCTCTCTCCCCGAGCCTTGTTTCTTTCCAGGCTCAGCTGTTCTGCTCTCTTCACAGGGTCAACTGTAGACTATCAGGCTTATCTCTCTTCCCTGGGTCTCTGCTGTGTCTATTGGAGCCATCTCTCTTTCCTCACATATCTGCTTCTCTGTGAGAGTCTGTTTTATCAGCCCACCAAGGGGGCAGGCATTCAATGCTGAGTTGCACTCTAATGATGTGGTTGAATCAAAGCCCTAATCTTAACATAATTTAATCAGACATCTCAGCTGAATCTAATGCAATCAAAGGGTTATCACGTCTAGAGGAACTGACCAGTTTACAAACATAATCTCTCTTTTTGGAATTCATATATAATCTCAAACTGCCATAATTATTAATTAAATTCTTTAATCAATATAGAGCTATTCATATTTTCTATTTCCTACATCGGTTTTGACGAATTCTTTCAAGGAATTTGTTCACTTCCTCTGAGTTATTGAATACATTATTCTTTAAAAGTTTGTAGGATCTGCAATGATATTCCCTGTTTCATTTTTTATTTTGGTAACTTGTGTTCTCTTTCTTTCCCTCTGGATTGGTCATTTTAGGGGTTTATCAATTTTATTAACTTGTCAGTGAAACAACTTTTGGTTTTGCTACTCTTCTCTATTCTTTTTCCTGTTTTCTATTTACATTGATTTCTGCTCCTTATTATTTTCTTCCTTCTATCTCCTTTTGATTTAGTTTACTTTTACTAGATTTTTTTTTCTAGGAAGTACTAGGAATTGAATCTAGGCCCTTGTACATGGGAAGAAGGCATTCAACCACTGAGCTACATCTACTCCCCAAAGACAGTTGGTTTTTAGTTTGTTTGTTTGTTTGTTTGTTTTTAGGAGGTACCGGGAATCAAACCCGGGACCTCATTCATGGGAAGCAGGTGCTCAACCATTTGAGCTACGTCCGCTCCCCTTACTAGATTCTTAATGTTTAATCTTAAATAAATGATAAACTTTTCTTCTTTAATAATATAAACAATAAAGCTGTAAATTTCCCCAGTCTAAGCACTGCTTTAAACAAATTTTTACATGTTGAACTTTCATTATCACTTTGTGTGAAATATTTTCTAACTTACTTTGTGAATTCTTTGTTGACCATGGGTTATTTTAAAATATGTTGTTTAATTTCCAAGATATCTTATTGTCATTGATTTCTAGTTTAATTCCTTTATGGTTACAGAAATTACTCTTTTAAGATTTCAATTTTTTTAAAATTTATAGAGACATTATATGATCTATCTTGGTGAACCCTGCATATCCACTTAAAATAATCTTTATCCTGCTATTTTTGTAGTGTCCTTTAAATATCTATTACATCCATACCTTTTTTATCCTTACTGAATCTGTCTAGTTATTCTATAAATTACTAAAAAAGCAGTATTAAAATGTCCAATTATATATTTTTATTTATCTATTTCTCTCCTCAGTTCTCTCAGCTTTTTATATATATTTTGAAGCTCTGTTATTAGGCACATATACATTTATGATGATATCTCCTTGTGAACTGACCTTTTATCATGATAAAAATACACTTTTATCTCTGGTAATACTTGTCCTGAAGTCCACTTTTTCTGAAAATCACTATAACCACTCCAGTTTTCTTATGCTTTCTATTTGCTTATTGGTTTTTTTTTCTCTTTTTCTTTTTTATACTATTAGTGCCTTTATATTTAAGGCATATGTCTTATAGATGGCATATAGTTAGGTCATGGTTTTGTTTTGTTTTTTAAGATTTATTTATTTATTTCTCCGCCTGACCTAGTTGTTTTGCACTCGCTGCCTGCTCTCTGTGTGTTCTTCTGTGTCTGCTTGTCTTCTCTACAGGCAGCACTGGTAACTAATCCTGAGACCTTCCAGAATGGAGAGAGGTGCTCAATCTCTTGCACCACCGCAGCTCCCTGATCAGCTGTGTTTCTCATTGTCTCTCTTCTGTGTCTCTTTTTGTTGCGTCATCTTGCTGCGCCAGC